>JAOQIF010000003.1:0-175504 GCA_026260285.1 Colletotrichum sansevieriae
ATTAGTTAGCTATTATAATTATAATCTATTATATTAGCACTTAGCTAGTTGCTTTATCTAGCCCTCTAGCTTAGGCTAGCCTATTAGCTATAGCTATAGATATCTAGCCCGTTAGCCTATCCGGTCTATAAGAAGGGGTCTTATATTCCCTATTTTCCTATATATACTTATTATCTATATAGCGAGTATTTAGCATAAGTAGCCTATTCTCTTTAGGGCCCCTAGCCTCGCTTAAAGCATAGCTTCTTATCTCCCCTCGTTAGCTCGTATTATCCTCTAATTACTTACTAGGGTTAGCTTCTTTATATAGGTTTATATAAGCTATTTCGCTCTGCTCTTAGCGAATATTAGGCATAGGTTCTTTAGCCTAATTAATAGGTATTACTCAGGTATATAGTATTATTATTATTACTAACCTTCTTAAAGCAGGGTAAAAGCAAAAGAATTATAAAGGTATTAAGGGGCTAAGAGCTATAGCTAGGTTAAACTAATAATAAAAGCACCTAAAAGGTAGGATTAGTATTATTATACTACTTTTATTTACTTCTTCTAAGATCCTTTATTTCTAGCCTTTAGTAAGTATTCGCTAGGTCTTTGCTATAAGGGTTCTATGCCCTAGATCTATAGGCCTCTCTATCCCTTCAGCTTATACTAGCTAAGGCGTCTCTGGCTTCTCCGGTCTGGGTATCTAGTCCCTTATATAAATACTATAGATTTACTTAGATAGCTTTCATTAGTATTATGTATAAAAATAGATTATTAATTATTAAATTATATACTATAGGGCTTAAAATTAACTAAAAACTAATATATAATTATCTTAAAAACTCTATATATAGATCTAGGCGGAATTTATACTTAAAACTAGCTGATATAGATACCGCCCGATTTAGCTAGATTTCGCGGTGCTTTTGCGCGCATACTGCGCCCTGATAGGTAGGCACGAAGAATCGAATAGGTATTACTTTTTTTCGTCTACTTTGGGAATTGCTTGGGCGTCACCCCAGTTCATTATGAAGACAACGTCACGAAGTAGAACATCGGATCAAGAGACGAGGTTAAAGGTAAATTGCGGATTGCGGACACAATGACTCTATCCGAGTCTTTCTATAAAATATATACAAGTATCATAACCTGGTCGTGAACATCATAAAGTGGTATCCCTGTATTGCACCCGGTGCAAATACGCTTACTGAACGGCAACCTCCATCTTGCCAGTGCCGTAAGCAATGTTCTCAACAGGCTGGCTGGTCAGGGCCTTGGTGATGCCAAGGCCGCTGGGGCACGAAGCCTGGTTGCTGACGGCGAGGTCAAGGTTGCACTTCTCGTCGACACCCCAGGTGCAGGCGGCGTTCTGGATGTTGTAGAGGACGTAGTTCTTCGCAACAAAGCTCTCGGGCTCGGCGAGGCAAGAGGCGAGGTAGTTCATGCTGTTGGAGGCAGACAGCGGCAGCTGGCCGTCCTTCAGAAGGTGGCTGCACTCGCTGGCGTCGACGTTCTCCCACTCCATGGAGACGGGGCCGCCGCGGGTCGGGTTCGCGGCGGCGCCTTTGCCGGTGACGAGGAAGTTCCAGGCGTCGTAGGAGATGTCGTAGGCACCGCCGGATTGGTCGATGCGGAGGAGGTTGACGCTGCGTCCGGCGTTGGAGACCTTGACGCAGATGTTGTCGCAGCCGACGGCGTTGGGCCAGTAGGCGACGCGGTTGGTATCGATCTTGCAGCCCAAGACTCCGATGGAGGAGGAGTACAAGTCGTGAGGGGTTACGGCGGCGGAGCCGGCGTTGCCGTTGTCCCGGATGGGGATGGAAGCGGCCGAGACTAAGCTGGCCGAAGCGGCAAGGAAGGCGGTCAAAGTGTTGGCGAACATGTTGTTGGTTGAAGTGGAAGAAGCGTAAGGCTGAATTTCTTTTCCTAAAAGGGTCGGTTTGCGGGTATTCGAAGGCTCTTGGGATCAAGGGTTCTTTCACAGAAAGACTGGATATAGTGGGCTTGCAAAGGAGTGAAGCTGGGATGTGATTCAAGGAGTGATGCGTGATCTGCGAGCTTTCGGTGCCGGCCGAGGGAGTGACTGACTGGAGGAAGAGAAGAGTGATGATGGGTGGTGATCGGATCAAGAGCATCCCAGAGAAGATGAAACTGGGGAGAACTTATATACCAAAGAGCCCATCCCGCACAAGAACGCTGAGATGTCACCCAAACGTGTGGACGAACCAGCGTTTGGTCCATCTTGGGGAGGCCCACGCAGCAGGCTTCTGCGCCCCCACCAGGGCGGCACTTTACATGAGGACGGTCGGCTGAAAATGATACTTTGGGAGCGAGAAATTGAGAGTCGAGGCTTCGGGCTCGTATGTCACTCGCGACCCGCAGGGGCACACAAGTCGGGCGAGCTGCTCAATCATGGACCGCCAGGGATCTGACAAACACGTCGTGGAACCACAAGAAACGTCGTCAACTTGTCAAAGCCCTAATGGGAGTGCTAAAATGCCTTCCCGCTAGGCCAGGAACACCTCCAGAAGGGCGAACCCGAAAGCCAGGAGTGAACAGTTTCGGGGAAATGCAACATGAGGAAACATGGCTAAGGCCCAAGGAGGAAAGGAGGATGCGCGCTGTCAGGGGTGAAAATCGCGCATGGGTCCCTCGACCCGACCGGTCAGAGTTTAGTTCAAGGAAGCGCCAGGCACCAAACGCTCTTTCGACTCTTGACAAGGGCACCGCCAAGGGGCCGAGAGGTCGAGAAGGGGGCTAAAGGGGGGTCAAGGAGGCGGCACGGCGGGGGCTACGGATCGTGGCCGGCAGCGGCACGGGAGTTGTTGGCGGATGAGGTGCCATTTCCTCCTCTTGTTGGGCTGACGGATGACGGATCATGCAGGTACACGGCGTACCGCCGGACAGGAAACAACGCAGAGCAGAAGGACAAGAAAAAGCCGCGGGCGAAACAAAATACCTGAGAAAACTGACGCCACGCGGTTCCAGCCCTGACGCTTGACCCGGCGCGGAGCTGAGGGCGGGTCTCCCGCAGGGCCGGACGCTCTCGGCCGTCCAGTCGGAAAATGAGGATTCGCATCCAAGAGCAGCCACGAGTCCACGACAGCGTAGCGTTGCAGCGATCGTCAGGGCGGATTTCAGACTGTGGGACGACCCATGCTGGGTTTTCTCACAAACTGCTTCCAACTGGTCGAGACAATGCTCCACACGGCTCCAATCCCGAATCCTGGAACTATTGTTTTGCCAGCTTTTTTTTTTTTTTGCTTTTTCGTCTTCGAGTGGCCAGTTCACCGAGGCCATGGATGAGGGCACACGGCACGAAATGGTGGGCGGCCCTCTCCGCCTCTGCCCGGGTTCCCATCCTGCATGTGATACTTGGCAGTTCTGAACGCCCTCAGACGGCCAGCAAACTGCTCTCTGATGGATGCGTGACGGCGAGTTGGCGTCATGTCGGCAGCTGTCGATAGGGCACACGACGTTCTGGCCATAAGTGCTTGCAGAAGTACCCATCAAGCGGAGATGCCGATGTTCGCCAATGAAATGAGCCGAATTGCAAGACGAACCCGCATAAATTGACAGCTGGTACTTTTATGTAACGAGACATGTCTCGCCTTGGCGCTTCTTGACGGCGGCAACCGGTATGCAACCGCTAAGAAAGAAGGATCTTTTTGAGACCCCTCTCGACGTTTTCCATTTCTGTGTCATGTATACAAATCAGTTTCTCATGGTGCCCCAACAGGCCTGAAAGGATCTTCAATCTGAGCGATTTTATGTACACTAGCTTTGCCCGATCATGGCATCATGCCGAAACCCGACGACGAGTTCCAGGCCTTTCCCTTGTCCGGCATCACCTCAACGCGGACCTTTCTCCGCGGTTTTTCATCGGCGTGATTCAGCACGATTTTCGGCAAATCCACATCTGCGAATAGCGAATAGGCATGTGTTAGTCTTGTTCGTTGAGGGCTCTCAACACTGGCAGATTACTCATCCGCAATTGTATGTGACGAGCCCGGATTGCTTGTTGGTCGTAAGAAATATTTCAGCTGGATGGTGAGCATTTGCGCTGGAGAGTGAGTCAGTCCCAGGTCCTCTAATGCCCCGCATCCGAGAGACGCAGAGTAGTGACACGCGGTAATCTAAATGGACAACACCGTTAGGATGCGGGGGTAGCACAGACAGGTGAGTTTGGTCTTCTGAGAGGTTCACTGCCGTGGTGTCTCAAAGATAGAGTCTGTGTCTCAATAAGCAGGGACCGTAAGGGTCGCATCACGAAAATGGGCCCCTCGTGATGCCTGGGTCTCGCCTAAACATGCCCGCGAAACACCATCACTCACATAGCACCAGCCATGGCTTTGCTGATGGCTTGAGCTGAAGTCAGGAGAATAGGCAGTTGCGGGGCTCATGTGCTGACTTTTTTTCAGCCTCTTCACGGTGGTTGTCTCAAAGCTGGGAGGTTAAACGCCAAAGATCTGAGGAATGACGCTTGAAGAGACTCGCTTTATACCTCGCTATCGGAGCACTTCTGCCCAGTTGTTTTGTGAACTACACAGGTACGATCCCTCCAATCCATCCACTCTATCCTCCGTTGACTTGAACGAATCAACCCTGCTGTACGAACTGCGGAAGCCGTCGCTGAAGTCGTTCAAGAGCAGTACGTAGCGGCAATTGTGACCTAGCAGTGACCAGGGCAGCAGTCGGTGGAGCAAGATTTAGTTTCGGAAACGATTAGCAATTGATAAGGCTCACTATGCGACTAGGGTGTCTTTCAATAACGCGTAAAGCGTGCTGAAATCAGATAGAGGCAACTGTTCAAACACCTGAACTCAACGAAGTCGGGATCAAAAGCATAGACTTGCGTCCAGAGGGACGGCAAGCACGTTATTCCAAAGGCTCAGCCGCAGTGGCAGCAATGGTAGGGACAGCGTAGGGCAGGACGGTCAGAAGGGCGGTGACGGTTGAAAACTATATATTGAGAGCTGAGAAGATCGACTGATGATTTAGTTTTTGGAACAGCTTAGAAGATTTTGCGAGAGGCTAGCGATGATTTCGTCTTTCCTGTGTGAACTGCCCTCATTTACAATTACTAGACTTGATCCCACCGGAGTAGACTTTACATGCGAATTCTGCCGCAACTGGGATATGAAACGATGACTGTTCTGATCTAATCTTATCAGATGAACCGATGGACCACCCCCTACGATTAATCGTACGCGGGGTAGCCGTAACACGAGGATGAGTGAAAGAAATAACCGGACAGCGCATGTGTTGTCCAGGCAGAATGGCGCCAAGTATCTTCTTTGAGTGCGATGGTTATGCAACATCCGGAGGGATACCGAGGAGATGGACCGCTTCTCTGAACAAGCGTATCGATGGCTTGACAAGATAGCCAGACCGCTTGAATTGCGCCCACATACCGCTGCCAAATAACATGATCAAAAACTTGCCCGTTGATACCCAAGAGGCGAAGGGGTTCCTTGGATCTGTAGGCTGCTGAAGAGGCAGCTGTAGGGCCGGGTAAAAATCATGCCGGATGGGCTCATTTCATGGCCGGCAATTTTTCATTTGGACTGGAGGCACGTTGTGAGGCTATATGTAAGTATCGGAGAAGCCCGCTCTGGCATTAGTCTACTGTCTACACCATCCCTGTGTTATTCGAGCATAACCAACTGACCCGTCGCCCTTCCATTCGAAGAACGCGCCACGATGACCACAATCAATTGATCCCCAAGAATTTTTCCGGGAGATGGATATTTCTCAGGCACCAGTTCGCGCCTCAACGCTGCATTCCAGGCCCAGTCGGTACCTTCCCGGGTGACCACAGTAGAAGGATCGCCCTTGAGGTGGATCTCGATGCTCTCAACAACGGCGGGGGAGTCGCTTAAACCAATCTTTCCCCGTAACCAGACATAGCCAACCTCAGCGTGTTCCGCCGAGATCTTCTCCAAACGGACACGCTGGACCACCCAGTCAGGTGCGACGGTTCCTCGCAACGATCCTCTAGACAGCTTCACAGCATCAGTCGTAAGGAGAGGGCCGTCTGGCGGGCTCTCTCTGCGCTTCCGCACACTCTCAAAAGCAAACGCGTATCGAAGTAGCTCACTGTCGCTCCACGCCTTCCCAGCAAAAGTGAGACCAACAGGTATCTTCTTATCCGACAATGTTCCTATCGGGACAATACCGCAGGAACACAAAGATGCTTCATTGCACGATTGCCATTGGAGTGTTTCACGCTGTCCCGCAGGGCGTCCAACATCGACTCGCGCCTTTCCCCGGAGTCGGCCGACCCAACATCGCCATGAGCAGGAAAAAACACGATATCAAAGTTGTCCTCGTCCATCCAGCCTTCGAGATCTCGCTTTCGTGCAGCTTCAAGAGCGACCAGCGCCTCGGCGCAACCGTGCAAGTCATACTTTCCTGGGCGTCGGCGAACGAAGTCAATCATCTTGGTGTATCGGACGTGGTTTTGCTGCTCGATGAACTCTACTGGAACATCATAGAAGCGAAGCCGGGGTCGATCTTGCCCGCTTCGACGCACTCCAAGCGGGGACGATTCGAGTCGTGAATGTGTCGTAGGAAGTCATCCCAGGCTGTTGCGATCATCTAACATCTTTCAGTGTCCATCCACGTCCGTGGCATTCCCGGAACGTTGGCGGCTTGCCCTGGATAGGACTGCTTAGAATAGTTGTCGACCAGGGGAAAGTCGGTTTCGATGATGCTTGCGCCGAGGTCCTGCAGTTCGGCTTGGGCCAGCTCCCAAAGCAGAATAGTGGCTTCGGTGCAGACCACTGTGTATCCTGATGATGCCTTCTTGCCAATGTAGCACTTCGGCACTGCTATTCGTTTGCCTTTCAAAGAGTTTGGGTTCATCAGGCTGAAGTAGTCGCGAGGGCGAATCTCGGAAATAAGTGAAATACGCACGGTGGACTGCTCTCTCCAGAGATCGCCTACGGGCTTCTCGCCATTGGCCACAATGACATTGAGAAGTGATAGCATATCGGAGACCGATTTCGTCTGAGGCACAACAATATCGCATGTGGTATAGAGCGGCCGGAGTCCACGACAAGGTATGACAACTCTCGAAGGCGAGGATCCAACAAGTGCGTTGTGAGAAGCCGGCGCTCGACCTGAGGATATGGTTTCACTCCCAAGCCCGATAGGGGCGAAGGAGGCCGCTGTAGCCACACCTGACCCGTATGATGGCCCCGAAGCGAAGCTTGTACAGAGATAATCTGGGTTGTTTGGACGAAGTGATCTGCCGTAGATACCTCGCTAGCTTCCACCTTCAGCCATGGGAGGCATGTTTGTTTTCCCCAAAAGGACGGCGCCAGCATCGCGGAGGAGTTTGACGACGGCTGCGTCGGACGACGCGATGAGATGTTCAAATGCTGGAGATCCAGCGGCGACCGTAAGTCCCTTGGCCTGGAAGTTGTCCTTGACGATAAATGCGATTCCTTCCAGAGAAAGTGGCATTTTCCCAGTGGCTCGATAGTCGTCTGATGCCTGCGCCTCTTCGAAGACATTCGGATTGAGTACACAGACAGAGTTGAGCGATGGAACCCGGTGGTATACGGCAGAGGTAGCACGAGACAAGGTTGACACTATTCAACTTCATATTCGAAAGAGCATGTTGTAGTTGGGTGATCGTGGTTTGTGTAAGGTCGAGAATCTCTTCAATGGTCATTTTAGCTTTCAAAGGGGTTGGACTAGTCGACGACGATTGCATGTAAAGCCCGCACGAACATGGATAAATATAGCAGAGAAACTGCCTCGGCGGTGTTGAGTCGCAAGCGACGCTTTTTGGCTAACGCGAATCTCTGCTTTCCACTGGATCATCCTCAAGATCTCAAAGCTTTACCGAGGCCAATGACAGTTCTTTCCGAGAAACCAATGAATCCGGCAGGTGAGAATACCGGCTCACTTTAGCCCGAACAACCGGTCGCAAAGAAACCAGCGGTCGTCGTAAACCATGACCTGATTGACAGATGTTATCTGACAATCGCCAATCCACAGCCGCAGGAGATAGATGTCCTGTAAGATTCCAACTGATGCATCGGATTGGTTTCTCAGCTTTTTTCAGACCCCAGGAGCTGAAGAGCTGATAACGTAGAGGAAACTGGTGTTTTACCCTTTCGGGCAGTAAGAAGTTTCGTGAGATCAGCGGGCTAAAAGCCGGTTTGCTTTCAGCTTTCCGAGAGGAGCGGCCACCATGCCAAGCACTCCTGCCGGTGACATAATCAATGTCAGCTTTTTCGCGAATTTGTCCAATGATTTGCGTTTTGGGGGCCTCTCACAAACTGTTCAGCCTGTCGAATGGCACATTCGAAAGGTCTAAGGGGCTGCCGAGGCCCTCTTCGACAGCCATAATGCCAGTCTGAGAAGAACATACTGGGGATAATCGGGGTCCAGGATCAAGTGATGCAAAGCATTAGTCCGCCGTGGGTATCATCAAATTGCTTGATAAGCTCACCCATGGCTGTGCATGGTTGGCTGCACAGCGGGAAAGGCAACGGTGGTCCCGTCGAGGGTGTCTCAGCCGCGATATGTTCATTGCTCTCGACGCTGACATCGGCGGCTTTCCAACTTCGGAGACATAATCACGTCTTCCCCCCATCACCAATTATAAGGCCCATGGAAAGTTGGGTTCTCATTTCTGATGATTTCTCACAATCATTAGCATCACCTCTACACCTGTTCCTAATTACACTGACAACCGACGCCTCCGTTCAGCATTAGCATCACAACCATGTCTTGCAGCTATTCACTAGACGACCCCAAACCCCTGAACCCGCCCTGCGAAGTCCTTCGCATGAATGAACGCTTCAACGGCGCCCAAACAACAGTCGACCGCATCGACCCGGTCACAGGTTACGCCACACCTTTTTACGTCCTCCACAACAACGACGACAAGGCCATTGTCGTCTTGCATGCCGACCCCCGGCGGCAGCAGATATCGGACCAAGCCCTCGGCACAGCCAAACGACACTCGCTATCGTCTAAGATCGATGTTGTTTTCCGCGGCATGGAGTTCAAGATGAAGGGAGACGCGTCGGGCATGGGCCACAAGTTTGAGTATATGGGTGTGCCCTACAGCTGGATGTTGTCGAGAATGTCTGGGTCGACGCGCACGATTTTCTTGAGAGATGGGACTGGGCAGTTGTTGGCGAGGTGGAAAAAGAACCCTGACGGGAGGTTCAGTTCGTCCAAGACGCCCCCGACTTTTGAGGTGTATGTCCCTCCGCAGAGTATCGACATGGATATGGTCATCGTGACGGGGCTCGCGTCGATTCACTATTGGGTTAAGGAGAAGAAGGATTCGTATGAGGCAGTCGGGGAGATCCTCGGAGCTCTTGCATGACGTAGGCTTGCTAGGCGCTGGAGTCTTTGATGTCGTCACTCAGCACCTGATCCATGAGCTCTTTCGCAACACTTCACTCTCAGGCTTTAGAGGAGAGGAAATGTTTGTCTTACCTCGAGTTGCGATTCGTCGTTCCGTTTCTGTTGTAGACCACAGACAAGCCTCAGACAACACCACACCCGCAAAATTCAAGCATCCACATTGCCGCAAACAGAACTCTCGTCGCACTTTCCTTTCATTCTTGAGAGCAGATGTTTCTTCAGTAGATTGCAATGGCAGGCGTTATCGGGGCAAAATGCTCTCATTCAATGGTGTGAAGATTATATTTCGTCCGAAATCTTGTGGACCAGTACCTAGCTTTTGGCGTCAAAGAAGTAAGGAAGCACTTCAGAGGACCCGTTCCTTCCTCTCAAACCTCAAAAGTCGTTTAACCCTGCGAAAAACTTCCGACCTGTACCTTTTTTCCGCCCATGAACCGCTTGTTTCGCGACAGTCAGCTTGTCAAATTCTTCAACCACTTCGCGACAGATGCACTCAGTCCCTACCTGCCATCAATTACTTCTTGGCTATAAATTGTTAGCATCTGTCTCTCTTTTACGCGCCACCAACATTCAATTTCTTCGTACTCGTTCGTACCGCCAGCCGCCATGGACGCCTATGCCGCTCGTCTCCTGACCTACGACTCCGACTGTGAGGCCGCCGGCTGGCCCATCTTCTCGCTGAGGCCAGAGGACATGGCTGGTGCAGGCTTTCATTTCACGGGTCGTGGCACCAAAATCATCGACAGCGTCACCTGCCATGTGTGCAAGTTGCAGGCATGGATGTGGGAAGCCAAGGACGACCCTTTTGCCCAGCACAAAGCCGGTTCGCCCAACTGCAACTTTACCAAGACCAAAGAGTTCGACGAGTATCACAACACCTTTCTCGCGCGGAAGGAGGACGAGCAGGACGTCGAGGAGCTCCCGACTCCTCCTGCCACACCCGCCAAGATCATACGCAGACCCCGCAAGAAGCTCGCGCTGTCCCGGATCATGACCGTCTGCGATGTCGCTCCTTCCTACACCCAAGAGCAGAGCATCATGAGTCACCAGGATGTCGAGCAGAGTCCCTTCGAGATCTCCATCAAGTCTGGCGACACGAAGGTCGTGGTCAAGGTTACGGGTGACGGCCCACGTGGTGAGTTTGCCTCTGCGACTTACCTCTGATCTCAGCACATTCTGACAATGAATCGGAACAGGCACCAAGCGGACCCGCCTTGAGTGAGTGACGGGAAGCCGAACGACACGATTCGATAACGTCTTAAGCTGGCTTGACCGCAGGCATCTGGATTCGCTTAGATACCGCTCTGGTAAGTCACACTTTTCCCGCCTGCTCGCAAACCATAAGGCCTGAAGCTGACCTATATGAAATAGATCGAACAAACGACAATTGGCTCTTTTGACCAGGCAAAAATTCTTGGCCTGATGACACGATCACATTGCTGCGAGATTACGAGATACATGAGTGGCACACTGCAGACTGGAGGCAGGGAACAAGGCGGCGACGGCATCATGTAGGAAACGAGAGAATTCGGACATCAACTGATCGGAAGAAGAAATGTATGACGGAAAAGAAAGACTCTTCGTGCCTCATCCAGAAAAGCCAGATAGATGTCGTCGACATTGGGTACATGTTGCCTAGGGTGGCAGAAAAGTCAAGTTGTCATGAGAATAACTTCACACAGGGGATCGCTAAGATCAAATTCATTTGCTCTACTAGCCTTGTCGCAACAAACTTGCATGGTGCAACAAACTTCGGTGGCAAACAACGTGCTCTTGCAACACTTGACCTGACGTGTATCCCGTGATGGCAGGTCAGACAAGTCTTCTGAAGACCCTTCATGCAGCCGTACCTTAGTCAACGGCACCTATCAAACCAGCCCCATCAGCAGGCAGGCAGAACAAGGCAACAGACTCTCTCGAGGGCGGTCACACAGATCGTCCTCAACGGTTTTTACATGTCCCGAATGATCGACCCTCGCGCCTTGTGGCTCGCAGTAATGAGGAAATGGAACAGCAGATCGCCAGACCGGACAATTCTCCAGGAAACAACCTCATGCAGCGCGACCGCCAATCCCATCCAACAAGGCTTATCCTCGCTCAAAACTCACCTTACACTTCCAGAATACCTCACAGAAAGTCGGTGTATGCCTAAACAGGAACGCACCCATCCTGCCTGATCGAGCAACCCTCAGTCGCGCCGTACCACCACACACACGCGGTGCCAAGAGGGCGGGTGTCTCGTTGGACTGCGGAGTAAAAGTAAGCAAAGCAGACAAACTCTGTATGGGAGACTCTGCACGGCGAGAACTGAGTGGTCAGCCTCCTCTGCTGGCGCGAATCCTAAAGGCACTTGATCGACGGGCAATGTGCACCGGTCGGGTGTTTGGTGGTGCGCTAAGCTTCTGTGGAACTGCTGTCACCCGGGACGGGTGGGGAGCCCGGGGCGGTGCGAGTGCGGCGTGCGGCAGGCTCGTGACTGCCGTGCTGCGCCGGTCGGCGAGGTGGGATGACTGGGTGCGTGCCAAGCAGGCAGGTGAGTGGACGTTTTTTTCTCTCTAGTTACGGAAGCCTGATATAAAGACGACGAGGTAGACATGGATGAAGATGTTGGAATCACCAGAGTTTTCGACGGAGAGATAAAAGCCAAGCATAAAAAACAAAAGCCATTTTTATTATCATCATTATCATCCTCACCGTAAACACCACTGGAAGAATCACTCATTGACCATGACCACCGTCACCCAAACACACCGACACGGCCGCTCAGGCCGCAATCCGCTCAAGACAGTATGGCGCGAGACGTACGAAGTCTGGGATGGCGTCTGTTACAGCGTGGGGAAGGCCTACTTCAAGATCACCGGCAGATGGTGAAGAGTGGGTTTGCTTTTCAGAACAATGTGAATTGTTTTTTCGTTCGAGACCGCGACCGTCGACGATACCAATAACAACAATCGTCGGGTCAGATACATGAGACGCGCACAACGTAATCGAGAAGGCCTGAGGAAAGTTCAGGAAATAAACAAAGGATCAAGCATTTCGAACCCCTTTGACGATCACTATGACGGAAAGTTTGAACCCGGTCGAGAACCACATAAGGACCACAAGGGCAACTGCCTCGACCAGTTGGGCAGCGCAGAGGAGGAAGGGCAAAATTGGCATCGACCTCTGCAAAACCACTGTAACGTTCGCCTATTGATGACGTCGAAAAATTGTGGAAAACATCCCGGTCAGCTCAGCTGGGAGGCCCGAACCCCGTCAACTTGACACGTACTTGAGGGGCTCCTCGTGCAACTCGGGCAAGGGGGTGCTGGTTGAAGAAGAGAGAGAGAGAGAGAGAGAGAGAGAGAGAGAGAAACACAGTAAACTGAGGCGCGAATCGGGGATTCCGCTGGAGGCCGCGGGATGGAAAGTGGGACACGGATGGATTGCTGCAATACGGAGTACACATGAGCGGCTGAAAGAATTTGCGACGATTTGGATTGATTGAAACGCGGTGACGGAGCGAAACGTTGGGTCTGCCAATAATAACAACCTGGGACGAGGACCAGGGACAACACGAAAGGTTCGGAATTGCTCATGATTACCGAGAAACAAGCAACATGCACAGCCCAGTTTCCATATCGAATCAAGAAAAGCTGTTGGTCGATTATGTTGCGCAGCAGACGAAGAAGTGTCGACTGGTCCACTGAATGGCCACAATTATTGATCATTGGCCCGCAGGATCACTGTGAATGTGACGGTGAGAAGTGAGAGTGAGCAGATTTGGCCAGCGATGCAGACGATGAACATCAAATTCCAGCTATGGATCCGGTTGACTTGACGAATCGGGTCGACTGAGCTCAATGACGTCTCCACGGCACGGCCGGTTTGGGCTAAAGCGGTTAACTGACTTAAGGTATACCGCAGAAAAGAGAGTTCATTGACTCCCGCTGCCGTCCCTATTTCTGTTGATTTTTATTTTTAGTCGTTGTCTTTTGCCTGAGGACGGTGCGGGTTGGAACTCCCCACACGGTCAATCGAGTCAGGGAACATCGCCGTTTGTCAGGTGTGCCTCGTATAAGTATTATGCAACAACTGGAATGTCGATGTGCTGCGGCCTTGATCATCGTCATTCTGACTACATTCACACGAGGCGAAGGATTGCGCTCGATTCAACTCGACTCGCTCGAGGGCAGAGAGCGTCTAAAGTCAAACTGCGAAGATGCACTTCGTTCGCTCCGCAGACCTGGGCGACTTGGCACTAGTAGTCTTCGTCATACATCACTGAGAAGGCAGGATTCGATGGGACGGGGGCGCGAGACATCGGTCCGGTTGGTTCGAGATTGATGGATGGACGATGGCGGTTTGAACATGTGGGATGATTGGAGGTCAATGTTCGTGGACGGTGGCACCAAACGAGTGGTCCTCGGTGGATGGCGCTGGGTGGCTGTGAAGCCCGGGACGGACGATCTGGACCGGCGGCTCACTCGTACCGTTAGTCACTTGAGGACTGGAATCTGGATTGTTGACGTCTGCCTGTGGTTCTCTCAGATGAGCAGTCGAGGGGGAGTTAGGGAAGTGGAGCTTTGCGCTGATGGCCGTATGTTGATAACTTGCTTGCAATAATGATTGCCAGGAGGGCAAGTGAGATTGGCTCTCATTCGACGTTTGCTTTGGGCCGAGGTGGATTGAACGAGCAAGAAGAAGAAGGAGAATGCGTGTGAGTGAGTTGGCAGCAGCAGTCCCGTCTCCCAAGATCTTGGACGGCCTGAAGAGGAGACTGGTGAAGGCCTCGGCGGCGGCTGGGCAATGGGGGCGTTGAGATGAAATGGAGTTTTTGAAGTGAGCTTCGACAGCGGGAAGCTGAGGGTTTTGAGGCGCAGAGGCTGGACGACAGGAAATGCCAATGCTCAGAGGTATTTCACCTCTTGGCGGCCAGTTCGTCTCTGATCTGGCAATGTGAATCGGCGCTTGGCAGGAAGAAGCTATTGGTGATGATATACCGTTGGATCGTGACGGGTGGTACTCTGTACTGCTGCCAATGCCAATGCCCCTGCCAGTGCCCGCCGGTTGTCTGTCTGGTTTATTGGATTGACGATTGACCGGTGGGAGAGGGGACAGGAGGTAAAGGGGCGCCGGGGGCCGCATGTCACGGTCTAGGAAAGTCAGCCGCTCCTCCAGGCCGAAGCTCACCTTTGTGGAGATTGCCCCTATTTCTCGGCATTTCACTAACGGCGCTGGTGGAGGCGGTAGGAAGGAGCCGACAGTGTCTGTACGGGGGAGGCGCGATGAGGAGAAGAGTGAGAAAGGACGAGGATGAGCCGTTAGCATACTATAATACTAAAACAGGTGTAGATAAGATGGCCCCTTACATCAGGAGTAAAAGGCAGCCAGTTCCACACTGTGCCAAAAGTCTCTCACAGGCTTGAAACGAGATGAACCTGGCCCGGGCTGTTCCCGGGGGACTTCTTTAGCGAGACCCAGTACCTCGTGATGCGATGGTGGCGCGCGGTGGCTTCAGGTACCGTGCCATTCGCATCAGATTTTCGTTTATGGCAGCAGCTGCGCCTCTTTGAAGTGAGCGCGGCAGCTGGTTGCCTGACCGTAGTCTGCTGCAGCAGATACGGGAAGACAAGAGGCCAATGTTGAGACTTGGGAATGGGAATGGCTGAATAGGTAGGTAGGAAGGGACGAAAGAAGAAGGGACGAGATGCAAAGTCAATTACCAAGAAGGAAAGAGCTAGCCACAGAAAGCGCGAGACTAACGAGAAAGGTGCACCCCTAGCCCCATTTGAACCCACCCCTGTCCCACGTAGACCCCACATTAGTCAACATCCCTGGCCTCCTTCCCTGTCGCCACCCTGCAGCTGCACCTTGCTGCCCGCTGTTAATTCCAGGTGCTGGTTGTATTGGCCGGTCTAGCCTGCCTTGCCTGCATCACCAGTCGATCCCATGGTGCTAATCTCTCTGGGGCTGGAGGAGAGCGAATTCCCTGTGAATATGAGAGAGAGAGAATGATTGACAAACGGGGAGACAGGACATTAGTGTCGACGGTTGAGCTGTGGTCCCACTCTGCCAAGTCCTCCGATTCCAGGGCCCGTTTCTGCTTTTCTACCGTCACCTCTCGTCGCTATTCCCGTCGTCCTCCTCTGCTATTTCTCCTTTTCTTCCGTGTGTTTCCTCTAAACCGTCACTCCCTCAACAATCGCTTTTTTCTTTTTTAGGGGAACAGGAGAGAAGAGAATATTTCGAATAAGATCAACCAGTCTTGCCTTGGTTTGATGTCTCGTACCCTATTCTTTTAATCTATAACAACCCAAGCATCGACTTCGCACACTCTTTACCAGAACTCGTTATTTCTACCCAAATTTCCGTCGCTCAAGGAACCAGGAAACCCGAATCACCGAATTCCAGTCAATCGCAGTCAGACGTCATCGAACCAACCGACGACAATCTTGACTCGTTTCCCGCCGACATTTGAGCACCTTTCCATCTCAAAAACCAACACCAGATTATCACAATGGGCAAAGTCGCTGCTGCCGTCTCGGCGGCTCTGCTGCTCGCCGGCAACGCTGCCGCCCTCGACCCTATCATCATGAAGGTGCGCTGAACTCCCTGCTTACACGTTGTATGACCAACAGATGCTAACCCCGCCCAGGGCAGCAAGCTCTTCTACGAGAACGGCACCCAGTTCTACATTAAGGGTATTGCCTACCAGCAGGACACCGCCGCTGCTGGTGGTGAGTCCAAGACTGGCGACTACAAGGACCCTCTCGCCGACGAGACCGCCTGCAAGCGCGACATCCCCATCATGGCTAAGGCTGGCACCAACACCATCCGCACCTACGCCATTGACCCTACCGCGGACCACTCCGCCTGCATGAAGCTCCTCTCCGATGCTGGCATCTACGTCGTTTCCGACTTGGGTGAGCCCAGGACCTCCATCAACCGTGACGACCCCCAGTGGAACACCGACCTCTACACCCGTTACACTGCCGTCATTGATGAGCTCGCCAAGTACAACAACGTCATCGGTTTCTTTGCCGGTAACGAGGTCTCCAACAACAAGACCAACACCGAGGCTTCCGCCTTCGTTAAGGCCGCTGTCCGTGACTCCAAGAAGTACATCAAGGACAAGGGTTACCGCTGGATGGGTGTTGGCTACGCCGCCAACGACGACGCCGACATCCGAGACAACTCGGCTCACTACTTCAACTGCGGTGAGCAGGACAGCGCGATCGACTTCTGGGGCTACAACATTTACTCTTGGTGCGGTAAGAGCACCATGGCTGCCTCTGGCTACGAGACCCAGGTTGAGTTCTTCAAGAACTACTCCGTCCCCGTCTTCTTCGCGGAGTACGGCTGCAACATCCCCGACGGTGCCGACGGTCGTATCTGGGAGGAGACCACGGCTCTGTACTCCAAGGAGATGACCGACGTCTTCTCTGGTGGTATCGTCTACATGTACTACGAGGAGGCCAACGACTACGGTCTTGTCAAGGTTAGCAACGGCAAGGCTACCACCATGAAGAACTACGACCGCCTTGCCGAGAAGGTTCTGGCTGCCAAACCCTCTGCCGTTCAGATGGACTCCTACAAACCCACCAACTCTCCCGCTGCTTGCCCCGCTGTCGGTTCCACCTGGGAGGTCAGCGGCAAGGCTCTTCCCCCTATCCCCAACAAGTCCCTTTGCGAGTGCATGATCAAGAGCTTGTCTTGCACTCCCAAAGACGACCTCAAGGCCAAGGACATTGGTGAGATCTTCGGCTACATCTGTGGCCAGGACCCCTCTGCCTGCTCCGGCATCAGCGCCAACACCACCACCGGTGTCTACGGCGCCTACGGCATGTGCAACGCCGAGCAGAAGCTTGCCTTCGTCCTCGACGCCTACTACAAGAACCAGAACAAGGCCAGCACCGCCTGCGACTTTGACGGCCGCGCCCAGGTTGCCACTCCCTCCACTGACGACACCTGCAAGACCGCCCTTGCGTCCGCCGCGGCCCAGAACTCCGTCGCTGCCACTGCCACCTCCGCCCCCGACTCCACCGCCAACCCTAGCTCCAGTGCTTCTGGCAACGCCGCTGCCGCTGCTCAGTTCCAGCCCCTCTTCAGCCTCGGCAGCTTCGCCGTCGGCACCTACCTGGTCGCCGCCGCCGCTGTTGGTGCCGCCATGGTCGCTTTGTAAACGACGCCAACTTGTCGAATCGAGGAGGATGAGAGTGGGGTGCCCGGGGAGATGGGCAGCATGTTTTTTTGCGAGCGTGTAGGATATCCAAGCAGGTACATCAACCGTGCCTCGTTTAATACAGTCACGGCTCGACAGGATTATACCATTCCATGGCATGAGAGGCTCTTTTGTGTTTGTCATCATCAAATGGCGTTGGGACCTCGCTAGCAGCAGCTATTCTGCTTCATGACTCGGACCTCACGAAAAGAGGATCTTATTGTTTTTTAGTTGTCTTTTTGTGCGACGAATAGAAATTTCCTATGTTCAACGCTTTGTCGTGTCGTCTCTGACGGTGAATGTGTGATATGCTTGGTGTTAGAATTTCATCTCGGTATCGTGGCTTGGCTCCAAGGCAACGTTGCCTTTTGCTGTTGATACTGCCTCGACTCCAAGGACCCAATTCGGTCAGCATAGTGTTGAGGCATTTTGACAAGATGCTTGCCGCCTACGGTGAGCACAAGCGGTTGAGGGGCGTTTCTTGGGTTGCCACTCATCCCGTTATTCTTGTTTCGTCATGCCTAAGCTAGTTAGTGCTGTTCTTCAAGCCCTCGTGAAGCAGCTTCCACTCTTTCGCAATCACCATCGTCACTCACTACCTCCATAGCAGGTGTATCAATCGGCCCTGGATCGCCAGACAATGATAGACCCAGTAGTACAGTGGTGTTCTTGCTTGATACCGCGCCCTAAGGTGACACGGCGGAGGCCGAGTCAGCATACAGCCACGCTAGTCGAGGTCGAGCACAGCCTGAGAATTGAGTCCTTGTCGTGATTTTGATGCCACTTTCTAGATGGAAAGGTCACAGGAAGTCTTCTGGGAGCCAGCGGATTGTTATATGTTTCATCCACTCTGTGGACGTGGTGACATTCCTTTCTGAGGTATTCAACGAGACTCTCATTCTCGTCGCCAGTTGCAATATTCATTCCCGTCTGCTATGAACTTTGATCGATGAACTCAACCCACCCGGTCTTCACGGGCGTGAAAGGGCGCTCTTCACGATCGAAAATTCTCAATGCAAGTGAGTTTTCTCAGTTATTTGTCCGATGATGACAGGGAGGCGCAAAAGCTGCCAACGGCTTGATGGGATGCTGAGGCGGCGAACCCGGAGACATCGAACAGTATTAAAATCCTGCGCAATAGCTCGACGACAGGAGTTCTGACCAAGCCAATAGCCATTCCAGCCATGTTGTCTCCGCCCGCTCTTTACTTCGAGTCTCTCTTCGCGACTTTCGTGATGCCCACGATTGGGGAAAATCCTAGCAACGCTCCTCACGCCAGGCGAAGCGGTATTCTACCCGGTTGCGAGAAAGCCGTGAGCCAGGCTCTCCTTCCCATAAGCCGTATACTAAAACAACAACCTCACAGTATGCCTTGTTTTCCCAACAACACCCAGCCCAAGTCTTCTTTCCAAATGGCACCGACTGCACGGCAACGCGTGCCGCCCTCTGGTCGACAGTCTAAGGCGCGGTAGAATCAACATGCTTCTTCCAACCCACCAACACGCCAGAGGTATCCCTCGCCATCGTAGCCGCCCGCTATAGCCAGTGCACGTTCGCCGTGAAAACCGGAGGACATTACTTTTACGCCTCCTCCGTCATCGAGGGGGATCTAGTCTTCGATCTCGTCGCCATGAACGAGGTCACCATCAGCCAGGATGAGAAGTCCATTGCGCTTGGGCCGGGGGGGTACGCGGGATCGTGTATACCCCATCCTCGAGGCGCGTGGCAAGATTGTCCCCGGCGGGACAATGTTTGGGGTCGGCGTAGGAGGCTGACTCTGGGAGGTAAGTGAATTCTCAACTGCGTTCTTTTTTGTTTGCTTACTGACGCACGGAGAAAAGGGGGCATATCTTGGCTAAGCAGCATCTTCGGCCGGACCTGTGACAACGTCTTGGGATCTGAGCTCGTAACCACCACCAGAGAGGTCTTCGCCCTGAACGACGGGTCGCATCTCGACTTATACCGGGCTCTCCGCGGCGGCGGCAGCAAATACGGCGTCGTGACCATGTTCACCACGAGGCTGCACGACCAAGTCAAGATATGGTTCAGCAGAGGGCGCTTCAACTCTATCGCAAGCGCAGTCTTTAACGGCACTCTCGCGAAATGGGCGAGGGGATCTCGACTCGGGAAACCTGCGCAGCAGCGCATCCCTCGGCTGGAACGCTCTCGCCGACAGACCGCCCACCGGCGCTGCAATCCTAGCTCACACAGACTCGCAGCGCAGCACCCCATTCAATCCATATCAATCAATTCAATCAATCAAGCAATCAAAATAGGGCTTTTTTCGCAGTTAATCAGCTAAAACGACGATGCCCTCGTTTTGGATGTTATAATCAATCTGACGTTGCTCGGAAGAAGGAAAATCCAGCCTCCGGACTAATCAGATTTTTTGAAATAATTTATAAAAAAAAACATATATCACTAACTATGCCTGAAAAGTTCACGATTAGCAATATAAAGACCTATAGCGGGATTCGAACCCATAACCCTATACTTTGTTAAGTAAAGTTAGGAACTATACCACTTAACTATATAAGTACTAACAGATACTAGTAAGTTAATTTTTATCCAATAAGTACCTTATAACGCTAAATTTTTCTAGCATATACTACTTCAGGGCAATTAACGCGTTTTTAGCCCCCTTATTACTAGGGTTAAAAAACAGACTTTTTTAACCCCTACGGTTTTTAATATCACTACTAACGTCGCTACTACTACTACGCCTCTACGCCTCGAAGCCCTACCTATATACGCCTCTTAACGTCGTTTTTAACTTCTTGCCTACTATTATAATACTTATACTAGCCTATAATTAATATCTTAATTACTTTATTAGCTACGACGTATTAACTCCTCGTGGGATTGCTGCTTAGATATACGCCTTATTAACTGCTAGTAACGCGTTAACTATTAACCTTGCTACCCGTAGCAGTCTCAAAGCCCTACCTCATGCTATATAGAAGGGCTAGCGCTTTATTAATATCAAGCATATCTCAAGGAAGGGTAGTTGAGGCTATACCTCTTAGATTAAGAATAAGGGTATCTTTATTTATAAGATCCTTCTAAGTAGTGCTCGAGGTATGCCCCTTCTCTACTCTGCTTTTAACTATACTAATAATATATCTAGGCGATGCCTACTAGGTTTACTAACGCTGCAATAAAGCTAGGCATCTTGATATACTCAGAAGGCTTCTGCTATATCTAGCGCTAAGGTATACCTTGAAGCTATCTACTATATCTTTAAAGATCGATCCTATATTAAGAATATATCTAGCGATAATTTTAATGCTAATAGGCCCCTCCCTAAGCGCTAACGCTCTATTCCTATTGCTATACCCCGGGGCAAGATCTCATAGATCGAAGAGCTAACCCTTGGGTTTATTTTTAATACTAGCAACCCCTTCTCAACGTTTAGTAATTAATATATATAGTATATGCTTAGCTTCTTTAATTATAATATCTATAACTAAGTATATTAGTTAAAGTTAAGTTAGAGGGAACTACTCAACTAACTCTTTGCCTCTAAGAAGGTGCAGGTCTAAGAGGAGATATAGAAGGCACTCACTAAGGTCTATATATTATTTGATCTATAGACCTCTCCTAATTAATATATAATTATTACTATCTTTAGCCACTTTCTTAACGAGGCAGGCAAGTAGATGCAATACCTCTGTAAGGGATTAGGATTACAGCGCCAAGCCGGCGCTGAACTAGCGCCAGGCCTCCGCCGAAGTTTAACCGCATTAGTCAGCCGAGCCCTAAAAAGGGCTCCGCGCATATAAGTAGCTAGAAGGGCTAACTTATCTTCTATAATATAATTAACCCCTATATTATTACTACTCTTTCCTTCCCTAGCCTAGCTTTTTATAAGCTATAACCTTATAATTAGATAAGTTCTACCTAACTAATAGGCAGCTAGCTCTAGAATAAGTAGTAGTATGAGATTAGGCTACTAAGGCGTTGCTAGCGCCTCTACGCCTAATAAGCTAAGTAAAAATTTTGCTTCTAAAACCCTTCTAGTAATAACTATAGGCCCTGATATAGCCCGTATTGCTAAACTTATTGTAACTATTTAGCGCTAAGCTGACTAGAATAACGCGCTTATTTAAGCCCTATCTACGCGCCCTATGCTAGTCTCTGAGACCTCTAAGACCTAGGCCTGCGAATATAAATCCCCTCTAGCGTACCCTTGCAGAACCCTTGCTAAAGATAGTATGCTAGCCTAAATCTATAATTAGCTAATAGTAATAGAAGATAGCAATACCCTCTAGATATATAGCAGCTATATGCTATAGCTACTACTATAGAGCAGCTATTAGATATATACCTAGAGCAGTATAGCTATAAAGGACTTGCGGAGCCCTCAGCGCGAGCAGCTACTGCTGAGCTAGCCCTAAAGAGGGCTTATTTTAATTATAGCAGCCCTAATACCCCGAGCAGCGCCTACCTGAAGTATAGCAAGCCAGGCTATTGCGAGGCTGACTACTAGGCTGATTAATAGACTGCTGAGTGCCCGGGGGGCCTCTAGCGAAGCTAATAGCGCGTAGGTGCAAGACCTGAGGCTATATAGAAGCTAGCCCGCTAGCATATAGGTATAAGACCTGAAGCTGCGTAGAAGATAATAGAGCTGCTAAGCGCCTAGGTAGCCTCTAGCGAAGCCGTGGTAACTAGGTATAAGACCCGAGGCCATATAGAAGAAGGTAGCTGCCGAGCGCCCAGGGGGCCTCTAGCGAAGCTATAGTAACTAGGTAAAAGACCTAAAGGCCTAGATATAACTAATTATAGGCGCTACAGAGGGTTCAAATCCCTGCGCAGGTAGGAGTTTTATAGATTATTAGACTTAGAGACTAAGCCTTTTAGAGGGGGGGGTAATTATGAGGGATTAGGATTATAGTGCTAAGCTAGCGCTAAACTAGCGCCAGGCCTCTGCTAAAGTTTAACTATATTAGTTAGCTAAGCCCTAAAAAGGGCTCTGCGCGCATAAGTAGCTAGAAGGGCTAACTTATCTTCTATAATATAATTAACCCCTATGTTACTACTACTCTTTCCTTCCCTGGCCTGGCCTTTTATAGGCTATAACCTCACAACCTCTTAGCTCTTCGCTACTAGCCTGGCGCCTACTCTAGCGAGAATATTGCTATTACTATTCATACTATTCTTAGCGACTAGGGCCTACTTAACAGGGTTAGTATAGCTATCTCTAATAACGCCACGAATAATAACTCTTGCCTTAATGCCCTCTTCTCTTCTCTATTACCTATATATATAGAGACTAACGCTAAATAACGCTGAATTCGATGCTATAGTTATATCCTTAACCTCGTTAGTCGTGCTATTAGTTATAGTATTAATAATAAGGTATTTAAGGAGGAGTCTAACTTCCTTCTTAGTTCTAATAGAACTCGAGATAAACTAACCTACCAGAGGCAGAAGGGCCCTGTTAGTAAGCTCTGGAATATAGTTAAGCATATCAGATTATTGCTATAACGATCCGAAAGCTTTCTATCTATTAGCAATAAAGCTAATAATAATAAGACCTTTACCCTATAGGAGGAGTTATCATAAGAGCTAAACTTACTATTAAGCGACGCTACTCAATAGAACTCAATATATATAATAATTAAGCAAGCCTTATTTAAACGCAGCTAGATCAATAGTTATATACTTCATACCCAGGGACTTGAGCATGCTGCAGATTATATCCCTAGTGAGGATACCCTTACTAACGAGGACTAGCAGATCCTCGTAGAGTTAAATAATATAATTAAGCTACTCTATAAGTAGACTAAGAGATATAAGGGCTAGGGCAAGGGTAATAGGCATAGTTAACTCTAGGAGGTTCTAGTAGGCATGGAGTACCTCTTAGATCAACTTGAGGACTAGCGCAAGCTCTATAATACCCCTGCTAACGAGGAGATCGACCTCATAGCTACTTAACTTACCCAGACTTAGTTATAATAACTATTTTAACCTATAATAGTATCGCAGCACTCTTCAAGAGCCTTAGTAGCAACTTCACAAGCTCTATCGATTAATAATATCCTAACTTATACTTAGTCTAATTATATACCCTTATAACGCCCCTAGCGTAGCACTTTTAACTCTTATAGCTACTTATGCTTATTAATTATTAATAGCTAGTAAGTACTTAATAAATACTATACTAAGCTTATAGAGTTTCCCCTCTATATTACTATAGTGATTTTATATCCTAGCTAAGGCCTATAATAGCTTAGAAAACGCTAGAATATACTAGAGACTCGTGGATAGCTTCATAATACCTAAGAAGGACTTCGAGAGTACTAGGAATAGTAGTATGCTAAAGTATCTAATCCTATTGATTATTAACCTTATCTAGAGTACTAGCAAGCTGCTTTTTTATTGCTTGCTATTACCCCGAGGGCTGAGGACTCTAAATACTATTAATAGTTAAATAGCAGGGCCTATAACGCTACTATTAACAAAACTAATAAACTAGAGCGATACTTCAGCCTCTTAATCGCTAGGCCTATTAATAACCTTATCTAGTAGTAGATTTTATATTAGCAGACCTTCCTAACTCTTAGCAAACCTGCTCTTAACGTCTTTGCTATCCTAGCAATAGCAATAGACTACAAGAGGGTATTTAGCCTTACTAAGTTAGTTCTAATATTATAGAGGCTATTAATAAGGCCCTCATAGCTTGAGAAGACCTAGTGCCTCTAGAACTGGATTTGAGGTAGTAGTATTGCTATTAGTAGCTACTACTTTAAGTAGAGGAGTTAAGAGAGTATTATATAACCTTATATTATTATGTAAAGTAAGTTCTAACTCCCTGAGAATATCGTGAGAGCTTTACTAACTTCTTATTTAGGTAATTCAAATCAAATTAAATCAAATTAGTTAAAATAATCAAAACTATCGTGAGAAGTTATTCAATTAGCTAATCTCAAGCCTCAGATTTGATCTGATTGATTGGTATGCTGCGCTGCACTGCGGCTGCAGACTCGCAGACTACTGCCAGCGACAGCCAGCCAGCCGCGTTCGACGGCTTTTTCAACACACTGAAAACGAGTGTCGCGTCGTCCAACGCGTTCCACAGCGGCGTCTGCTTCTTGAACATCCTCGTGCAGTGGAGCGATTCTGTTGATGATAGCGCGGCATAGGCGGCGCAGGAACGCACCGAGAAGAGAATCAACGCGGCTACAGTAGGACGGGGCGTGTACGTGCCGTACAATTATCCCAACCACGCCAATGTCTTCCAGAATCCGTACTCGGGATATGGGGAGGGTAACACGCAGCGCCTCATAGATATTGCGGCTACGTAAAACCCGGAGGGCATTTCCCAAAAGCTGGAGCCGGGAGAGTTCGAGATTACGCCGCTTGCGGTCCCCGTATAAATGAGACACTATGAAAGAGAGCCGCCATCGTGTTAAGTTCGGTGACTGGCTGGAGTTTAACGTTGATTTCTTGCATCCGAGCTACGCATTTGTCCACAAGGTCCACGGTAGTGAAGAGGCCTCTGTCCAAACCAAGGCTCGAGAGGGCCTCGCATCCAACATAACCCCCGGAAATGCCGGCCCGATATGACGGCGGAGGAATCCACCAGTTTGTTCTCAGCGGCAAGAAGGCCTTCCGCGCTAATATGGCAGAGGCCTACTTCAGGACCACCGATGTGGGTGACTACCTTCGCCCCTGAACCTATGACCTTGTAGAGATATAGAAGCTGCAAGGAACAAAACCTGAGTGTTTGTGGAAGCTTATAGGGAGGCAGCTTGTCTACCAAGGCTAAGAAATACCAAGCTTTACGCACGTGTGTCTAGTTCGGTCTTGGGTAACGTGATTCACCTAGAGCAGCTAGAATGAGAACAGCTTCCGGTCAACGTTGAAAGTGTGATAAAAGTGAAATTATGTTAACGTCTTCTTTATTGACCCTTAAACTACCTCACCATTTAGCAAGCGATTACTGCAGAGGTATTTGATTGTGGAAGTGATTGATAGCAGCAGTTTTAGCGGTACGAATCAACTCGCTCTGGCTGCCTTGATTTTCTCCAGACATAGCAGAAGCACTTCTCGAAAGTACTACAAAGCATCAGTGTAGCAAGATGGCCGTCATTGAGTCTTTCTGGAGGATTAGATCTGTTTCAAGCTCTAGTCCGTCCGGCGATCCGATTTTGGGGATGTTCTCGCCTTTTGCCAAGACTTCTTGATACAGAGCTGTGAGATGAGCTGAGATGATTTGAGTTAAGCCAGTCTCAAGGGTCGACCGTCGACTTCCGTTTTGCATTGAGAGACTGGCGAGTAAGAGATGTTAATGCTAGACTTGGTGAGGAGTTTAACTCAGGAATGTCACAATGCAAGTTAGTTTTCGAAGCGTTCATGGCGATTGCACTACAGTTCTTGCAAGATCTTAGTTGAAAAAGTCAATCAAGTGTGGGTTGACCAAAACAACTTTCGACAGCAGCTTCGAGATGGACTGAAACCTCACACCACCTACGCAGAAGGCAGTCACGAGGAGGACGCACCTATGTAATTCGAATTGGAATGCCTGCCGCTTAGGCGCCACAGATCTTGGCTTGATAGTCGTTTCAGTTGGATGTGAACGCTTCTATTCAACCCAGAAGTGGTAAGCAGCCCAACAGAAGTTAGATTCATAAGCAGTCCCGAGGATGGACGCCCAGTAGCTGATAGTATCATTTTGGGTGCAACTGTGTTACAAATCATCCTTTTGTGATTCCTTTCTTGAGATCCAAATAGCTGGGGTTGAGTGATGAGATGCTTTAAATGATGGCTCGGAATCTTAGACTTGGGTACACATCGGGAGATATGACCTTATAGAGCACATCAAAGCAAAGCAACCGCAGTTCGACTGGCCTCAAAGTGGTACTCATGCGAACAGGAACCGCTTGAAACCGCCTGCCATTTCACCAGAAACCACCATCATTACACCCCATCACGACCAACCCATTGGCCGCAATGCGACGATCGCAGGTGGGGGATGATCATATTAGATTATCTCAACCATCTACACGTGTAGAGCACTCTGCCCCAGCGTTGCATCAACCTCATTGCTTCCTTCATCCGCCCGCCGGAGACCATGCGAACTCGGGAGACCATGCGAACTCGGGATCCAGAGTCGCCGAACATGAGCATCTGACTAATGAGATGCTGCGCGGAGCCCGCGAACACGACTCTTTAAGCTAAGGTATCTGATTCTATCGTGCTCACATATGAATGTACATCCCACCGGTGCCAATTGACATCTTCTTCAGCGCCTCTTCCCGCGTTCCATGCATGCGCCTTGATCCCAAGATCGCCGCAGATTTAAACAATCGAAACAATGGACGGCACAAAACTCCCCGAACTACCGGACCTCAAGCCGAGACGGTATCAAAAAAGAAGACATTAACGCAGGGAAATTAACTTCGAAGTGGCTTTCCCACCTCGAGGTTCAGCTCCAAGTCCTTTTCGAACCTGTCAGATCTTTTCATTGAAAATTGTTAGTGGAGAGACATCGTCGGCCTCTCGTGGGACTTCACCTCCAAACACGGACATGATGCCATCAGCGAAACCTGACCATCGCAGACCACGGCGTCTCTGAGCTTCGAGCCAGACAAGCCGGCAGTCTGCAGGCCCTGCTCGTCGATTTCGGCGGGCAAGTATGGATTCAGTCCGGATTCACATTCAAGACGCGCCACGGCGAGGGCAAGGGCATTCTGAAGCTGATGAATGTGGGGGGAGACGGGGACTGGAAGGCGTGGACCGTGTTCACGCAGCCCGAGAAGCTCGACTACTGCCGGGATCTGGAGAGGAAGAGAGCTGCTTGTGTTCCGCCTGCGTTGGCGCCTGTTGCGAATGGTGTTAACGGACATGGATCTGAGGCGGCGGATCCCCAGGTTCTGATCATCGGCGAAGGTACGTGTGTTCTTTCAAACACCTGAAAGGCAGAGTAGACAAGCCAACATTGTGCCCTCAGCCCAAGCTGGTCTTATACTCGGCGCGCGGCTCCAGCACATGGGCATCAAGACCCGCCTCCTCGAAAGAAGCCCGCGACTGGGCGACTCGTGGCGAAAGCGATACCAGAGCGTCACCCTCCACACGCCAACCTACACGTTTCACTGGGCCTACATGAAGATCCCCGAGACGTGGCCCCAGTTCCTAACGAGAGACAAGGTTATGGAGCACTACGGCCAGCTTATGGGTCTCGACATACAGTACAACGCCGAGGTCACTAAGGTCACCTTGGACGAAGCCGAGAAGAAGTGCACCGTCCAGATCACGACTCCAGAGGGACCCCAGAGGATATCAGCTCGGCACGTCGTGCTCGCTACGGGCCTCTTCGGCGACGAACCGATCGTCCCGGAATTCTACCAAGGGTCAAGAGCTCTTCAACGGTCAGATTTACCATTCCAAACACCGCCGATCGGCCGCCGAGGTCCCGGATGTGCGGGATAACAAGGTGGTAGTGGTTGGCGCGGCGACGAGCGTACACGACATATCCGCTGATTTTGCGGCGCACGGGGCAAGAGAGGTGACGATGATGCAGCGGCGCGCGATATTCTCCATCTCGCGTGAGTTGTGGGAGAACTTCATGCTCGCGCTGTGTAACATTGACGGGCAGCTTCATGTTCTGCCGCCAATTTTCGGTGCCGTTGGCGTTGCAGATTGCTGCAGCTGAGAAAGGTCTGAACAAGTCCTACTATAAGGAGCTGTGAAGGATCGAGCGTAAAAAAGGAACGGGAGCAAGCCTGCCATCAAACAGGCTATTTGGGTTGTGCGATGCATCTAGAACGGCGCTCAACGTGGCTGGATATTGGGCTGGCATCGCTTTATTTTCGGTGCATCAACCGTCACCGGTTTTGACAAGACCATCAAGGCATTGGGAAAATGCAGAGAGCACATGGGCTGAGGAAATCGCGGACGTACAGGACCGAGAGTGGTATAACTACTGTGAGACCAGTAGTCAGGAGCGCGGAGTTGAGCATGAGTGATTAGCTCTCTTTGAAATGCTTCACCAGCGACGACGTGGGTCATGAGTCGTAAGATGAAGACCGCCCAAGAGACCTCCCAGTGACTTGTAAAGTCTGAAGTTTGATCCGAGTTTCAATCAATTTTATTTCAGTTGTTGGGATGTCAGGTCCCAAAGACTTTCATTTGACACATACATAAGACGCGCTGAGCTATCAGCACGTGACCGACCAGCGATAAGCTTAATCTTCAGAGAAGTGTCCTCAGTCGATCCCAGGAAGCACCAACTGGGAACAAACAACCACTAACCACAACCACACCCCACGATTCCACGTCTCACGAAATACCGTCACCTTCACCAAATTGCACGAAACAAGATACCCGAAGCCGACGACGACGACGACGACGACGACGACGACGCGGAGACCACCCCCAGACAAAAAAGCAGCCCACTGATATCTACAGCCTCTACCACAACCACATCCCAGCCGCCAAAATGACAGACCTCACCCACTTCGACCTGCTTCCCCTCCAAATAGACCCCCAGTCCAAGGCAATCACAACAAGCTCCAACTCGCGCGCCCTGAACGCCGAGCTCGCCCAGCTCAACGCTCTGCACCGCTCCCTCGTCACCTCCGACACCACCCAGCACGGCGTCCCGCCGCCCCCGATGCCCGTCAACCCTAAACGCTCCGCAAACGTCACCAAGCTGCGCGACAGCGGCAACGCAGAGTTCCACAAGAAGAAGTACGCAGAGGCCGTCAAGTTCTACACTCTCGGCCTGCAAATGGCCCTCACCCGGCCCCTGTGGGAGCCCTCTCAGCTCGTCCGCGAGGAGGTCGCCGGCCTCTACGCTAACCGCGCCCAGGCGCACATGGCCCTGCAGCAGTGGGCCGAGGGATCTGTCGACGCGGAGGCCAGCGTCGAGGCGCGCAAGGTCGGCAATGCGAAAGCCTGGTGGCGACGCGGCAAGTGTCTGCTCGAGATGGGTCGGCTGGACGAGGCGAGGGATTGGGTCGGCAAGGCACTCGAGTACGAGGGAGAAGAGGGCGAGCTCGTTGCGCAGTTGAAGGAGATTGAGGCCAAGATCGAGAAGAGGGAGAGCGCTTGAGCGGGATGGAGGTGTATGGAAGTTTAATCAAGACAGATCGTCTGGGCGCATCGCGACGCATCAATGACCAGCGTCTGGCGGAAAGGAAATCGAGTTACGGACAAGACGCGACGGGGGGAACGATGAATAGCATCTTGAATGCGCGAGTGATCGAGGTATTCTGCGCCGGATGACCTGCATAAGTCGACATGGTTTGCGGATACATCACAGCTTGTCATCGACAGTAACAGGTCCGAAACGTGTCAGGCCGTTCGGATTTTCTAGTATACCACATGTACCAACACCTATGAACATGAACCCTCCATTTCGTGAAAAGCCATGCTGTGATTCAAATCGCGATTTGGGAGAGGCATGCCAGAAGAGAAGAAATGAAAAGGTATGATACGCGGCCGAAGCGTGAATAAGCCATTTAAACACTATGCGAGGGACGTCATTGCGTTTTCGCTCAGACATCCTCTGGATATCCCAACAGACCGAAATCAAATGCGTGAGGGTGCTTGTATCCGCAGCCGCCCATATCCCATTATCCTCCCTGAATGCCATTCGCAGGTCCGGCAACTTGTTGTTGGCCTGGGTCTGAGTTGTATGGCCGAGCGATACGCAGTCCGGAGCATCCAGGTCGGCCCACCCGTGGCCCTGGATCCAAGTTTCTTTTCATCCCCGTTCATCTTGACCTTCGCCGGTTGTGATGTTCTCCGGTTGTGAGAGTGTTTCTTGATGTGGTGCCATTGGCCCGATGGCCGTGTCTATGAGTAGGTCGGACAGTCGCCACGAGCCGTTTACAAAACAGTCGTCTTCTCGGTCAAAGTCTTGCCGCGGGGACGCATGACGGCGTCCTGGCTGCTCATCCTCCTGTCCAGCGCACGCTCCAGCTTGGCACCGAGGGCAAGCTTGCTCATGTTGGCGGTCTTTTCCTCGCTCAGGGTAACCCTTTGGGAGCTAAGCGCCTTGTTCTCCATACGGTCGAGACCGGTCGCGATGTCGGCGATTTCGGCGTGGGCCGAATCTGTAGTCTGAACGGTGTTGGCGAATGAAGGAGCCATGCTGTAAGTACTGTATCGCACCGAGTCTCGCACCTGAGGATCGGAGGCTTGTGTTAGAACAGCATTCATTTGGGTCGGAGTTGGAGAGACCGGAGAGAAAACAAAGGCTGGGGACCGGTGGAAGTGGGAGTCGAACGGGAGAAGTTGGGATTAAGACCAGCGAACAAACGAACGTATTGTGGGGGGTAATGCGAGGTGCAGCGTCAAAGAGCCCAAAGGCAGAAGGGATGAGGATGAGGCGCAGCAGGTAGGAAGAACAGACGGTACAGTTTGCTTGGTGGTTGATGAGGAGGAGGGAAGGAAGAATAGGGAAAAAGGGCTAGATCAGAAAAGCCAACATCAGGAGACTTGACAACGTACAGAGGGTGCCATGATGGGACGAGAAGAGTCGAGCGAGGTAGGCATTGTAATTTTCTGACTATAGCGTGATCCCTGCCCGAAAAAGGTTCGTCGAGGTGGCCGTCCCGACCGCTGTATTGACGAGAATGGTTCGAGTTTCCACAGCCCGGGGCTTGCTTCACGACTGTCGGACCAAGCTGGACAGGTACAGGGCGTAATTGGGTCGACGTACCAGGAGCGAGCGGGCTCTGCGGTGTCGGTTTAGTTACTTTATTTTATTTTACTTTTCTGCAGCGGCGCACGGCGTGGGCGTATGCGGCAGCGGCAGCGGCAGCGGCAGCAATTGACAGGTATCGGCGTCCGGTAGGGGCCCCGGGGTTGGACGCGAGGAGAGGAGAACTCGTTTACTTGGTTCGGGGTTCAGTGGCTTCGGGAGGTGGGCTCGAGGGCTCGAGCCTCGAGGGAGCAGTCTGGTCGAGGGCTCGGAGGCGAAAGTGAGGTCACTGGAGACCGTGAAGAATGCAGGCAGCTGCAGGAGTGGTTAACTGGGGAGTTGGGAGTGGATTGATGGCGTCGTTGCCAATGAGAGTGGGAAAGGGATGGCAGGCCGTCGGGAGAGATTTTGCGAGATTGGAGTTCGGGGGGAAGACGATCGATGGGTCCGTACTGGGGACGAAGTCGTATCGTGCAAAACAGACGCTGTGGGCGAGTCCTTGGAAAAGGAAATTTGGTGACCGAAGGGGGGAAATGGAAAAGAGAGAGAAATTGAAATGGGAATTGGGAGATGCAAGACGGAACTGCGGGCGGAAGCGACGCGTCTGGAACCTGGAAAGGCTAGAAATGAAAAGGGAGGTAAGATACCTTACAGGCAGAGGCAGGTACGGAGATAATAATGGAACAATCATCAATCACGCAGGTGCTAGTTGAGGTAGGTTAAGGTGACAGTGACAGTGACGGTAATGACGGGAATGACAGAGGCAGGCAGTCTCAGGTCGAGTCGTGCTACAGCAGGCAGGAACGGAGGGCGGGAAGTGAGGAGGGCAGTCACGCGTAACCTATAGGTACCTAGTCAACCAACTCCAGCAGGTAGATACATGCAAGTGCAGGCAAGTGCAAGTGCGATACTAGTGGTATCTTCCCTTTCAGGTGCCTTCTTACCTACAGGGGGCCAGGAGCAGAAAGTGCCTGCTCTGTCTGCCCTATCTGAAGTTCCTTCCATTGCCTTACTCCTGCACCTGCTTCTGTCTGTCTGCAGGCAGAGGACAGGGAGTAAGTACCTATCTGGGAAAGGCCGCCTTAATCTCAAACAGATCAGGAGAGACACTACAAAAGTGGACGATGCTCCTTACGAGTCTAGAGGATCCAGCCGAACGGCTTTGCCAGTGAATTGTGGAAACAGCGACTTGTGATACTAGCGCCAGTTTTCTGCCACGGCGCAAACAGAAGCCATGTGCACAGCAGGGATGGCTGTGAAGGTACGCAGACATGGGCCTGGACCCAGCAGGAACCAGGTACGTAAGGTATCTCTTTAGGGCCGATCCGTACTCATACTTAGCCGTTTTTTCCTATCTACAGCTTTTATTTAACATCGCGGGAGGAGGAGCTACAGTACCTGATGTCTTGCCTCACTTTAGGTTCACAGCTACCTTAGACTGATCTGAATGTCCAGCCATTCCTGTTCTTTTCTCTGACACCATCTGCGATCTATGATTACACCTCACCTTATGATTGTTTCCTCCCTGGCGCAGCTCATTGACAGAAGCAGCCCGTTGGTGGGGCACGTACCCCTGGCCAATTAATCTGTGGCAGGAGCAGCCAGACCGACCCGACGGCTCAGCAGCAACAACCAGCTTTCAGTCTTGGACGGCCAAGTTGGCAGACCACGATAGCTGCCTACTTCATCAGTACTGCCGCCGCGGCGTTTCATTCCCAGCTCCCAGTCTCGCGGGTGTCTTGTTTCCCATTTCCAACAAACCCAACAAACCCTGGCGTCCCGTTTCTTCTGTTCCTTTTTTCCCCCTATGGCTTCCCCATCCCATGTCGCATATTTCGCGATGCTAAGCCGTACATGCATCCCGTTGCCATTGGATTGGGGTTCATGGCCCGTCCCCGTCCATCGAAATACCCCGACCTGACACTGGAGTGCAGATAACCAGCATTGGATGGCCATCGGGGCCATTGGTCTGCCTGCGGGTGTCTCTGTCTGGACTCTGAACTCCGCCTCTGGACTCCCGGCGCCCTTATCGCCGCCATCCTCCGCCGGATGCGTCCACCTGCATTTCTAAGTTGAGGAAACATCCGCGAAAGACTCAAAGACGATGACAGAAACAGAAGATCTGTAACTGCCCCCAACTTCCAGATACCTGGCCGCCCGCGCCGCCGCTGCTATTCACTCGCCCCTTCAGTCAATCTACTTGAGCCATCTCGTCAGCCGTCGTTTATATGTCGCACCTCTTCCGGCCTCCTTCGGCAGCGCAGGCTAGGTAGCCCCAAAGTATGAAGTACCCGATTCTACTAGAGTATGCTTACGAACACGGGGCTACCAACCACGTCCCGGAGATACGACGCACTGCACTGCAGACACACAAGGGGCCGCTCAGACGTCGAGATCATCGGCGAAAAGGAGAGGGGCTATGGGGGCTGCAAATCCTGATGGCATTCAACCGGAGCCCATCACGTTCAGTACCCCTCTAGCTAGTCATCCGCTCCGCTCGCTCCCATCATCTTTCTTCCATCTCATCCGCGCATTGCCAGAAACCACCAGCTCCAACGGCTGTCGAGGCGGCCGAGGGGTTCGAGAGCCGCTGTGCTCGTCGATCACTCCTCGCGGGAACACTCGTTCACACCCACCCGCTAGAACCACAGATACTTACCAAGGAACACATCGCTAATTCCACGTGTCGCCGGTGCCAATTGAGTTTGAGCCGCTTCCTACTGCGCTTATATATATAACGCCGCCGCAGAGCATTCCAGAGGGATACGCTGCCCTACCTGGGCTACATATACTTCACGGACTGCAGCGTAAAGCGCGCTTGGCCTCCAACTCCTGTCAGCATTCCTTCCACCCGCCGCCGGATCGCTGCCAGATCCTGCGCGATGAACCAGATCGCAAGATCGCAGTATTGCAGTCCGTACCGAGAGACGCTGATGACACCGACACTGCCGGACGCGCCTCCTGTAGTAACCGCAGTCAGATAGGTCTCGCTCGCTGTCAAACAACTGGAGGCTGTCGCTGTTGTGTCTTGTTTGTCGTCTCTCCTTGAACGCAGCCCGTTTTAGTCCGTTGTCGATCGTCTTGGCCCAACCATACTTCTAAGCCCAAAATCCAAACCCCTACAGCGGCTCCGTGACGTATCCAGTTGCAGTCCTTTCCCAACTCCGAAAAGGGGCTTAACCACGGTATAATGAGTAGAGGACGAGGGGCCTCGCCCTCGGGGGCTGACGGCAGGCCATGAGGACGCCGGCCGGCCCTAACATGTCCGTCCTTGAGTGAAGACGACTAAGACTTGGCCCCAACCGTGGCGCCGCCCCGTAGTGCCCAAACCGCAGGCCAACCCTGCAACCTAACCGAGCTTCGCCTTTGCGAAACCGGCCACAGAATGACGGCTATCTATTAGAGACCCTGCGTCTGTCGATCGGCATTTGACGAGACCAGCCGCTAGCCTGCAGTTATCGTGTCCATCGACCTGGGACCATCTCGACCGCTTCACTTGGCCGGGAATGGCGCTCACACGAACACCTATACGCATGGTCCGTCTCAGACTTCGTCCGCCTCCTCACACCATCAACACCGCCTTCCTCAGGCCACTTTCGATACTACCCTGACGGGCACCACACCTACATGCATTTTGAGGGAAAACTGCATATTTTAGAACATAGCTATGATTTATAATTACACCTACTACACTACTTAAAATTAAATCTAAATATGTTAAATAAAAATTCTAATTCTTATAATTATATTAATATAAAAAAGTCCTAAGAAACTATTATAATAGCCTTAAGTAGGAGGCGCGTAGTAGGTATAACAACAAGGATCCTATGCGCAGTTAGGGGTTAGAAACCGGGGTCAAACGAGCATATTATTTATAGTTATATAAGCGAAGCTATTCTTATACCTAGTTATAATACAACCCGCGTTCCTATTATATACCTTTATATATAAATAAGCTCTTATATTATATATAATACCTCTAACCTATATATAGCTTAATATTATACTACGCGCTACCTACTTATTTTAATATAGTACTATTTATAATTATAATACTCCTCCTCGCTAAGAGCTTAGTTTTATAAAGTTTAAATTACCTTAGTATACTCCTCTATAATAGCGCTAGCTTTAAATAGCTTTATATTACTCTTCTTATAGAGTTATTTAAAAATTATCCTCCTAAGTAGCTTTATAAATAAGTTAGCTATTATACTTAAAGTTAACCTCGCTCTACTTAGTAACTTCTTATATAAAGTAGTTATAAACTTATATATAATTTATATAATTATTTATAAACTCCCTCTTTATAAGTATAATTACTCTTATACTATCTACTTATATATAAAGAAGCCCTCTAAGCTTTATACTAAGTTTACTTAAGAAGTTATATTTCTAAAGCGCTTCTAAAGTAATAAATAATACTATATAGTACTTAGCCTCTATAGATAACTTAGAGACTATTACTTATTATTAGGATCTCTATAAAATTAGCTTATTAGCTATAAAGAATACTTAGCCTATTATTAAACGCGCTATTTTCTTATAGCTAGTATAGTTACTATTAATATAGCTATAGAGACCTTATTTATTTGGATCTCTATCCCTATATTTATTATTATAACCTATTACTAAAAAAGGGTTTATATTAATATATAATATTCAGCGCTCTATGCTCTTCTTATATAATTTATTTAAGTAATAGGAGAACTATACCTATAGCCCTGTATCAAAAGAGAGATCTAGCTATATTATTAGCGCTCTATAGCTAATTTTACTAAGAACTCTCTAGTATTATACTTAGAGTTTTAGGTCTAGTATAATATTTATACTAGGGACTATAAAGTTAAGCGCTTCTATATTAATAGGTATATTTATAAGCCTAATCTTCGCTCTAAATTCCCTTACTAGATCTATTAAATATATCTCTTTACTAATAATAGTCTTTTAATATTCCTTATTAAAAGTAAATTATATACTAAGGAAGCTATTAGGTACCCCGAGGTTATTAACCTCGATCTTATTACTTATATACTTATGAATAGTACTAGGAGCTACTTCTAGTCTATATACTAGAATATTATTGATATATATATATATTATTATAATATTAAGAGTCTTATTATAATAAGTTATATTATTTAAATATAGTAATAGAAACCCTGCTTATTAGAGGACCTCTTATAGCTTCTTCTATTACTACCTCTCTACCTACTATAACCTATATAGATCCCTATGAAGTTTAATAACCTATTCCTAATCCGCTTTATATTTATATAAAGCTACTAGCTAGGCGTATCATAGGTTTATAAAGAACTCCTTAATTAATAGGAATAGTATTATATATACTATCTCCTCTAGCTTTCTATTTAAGTACGCGCTAATAAAGTCTTATTATTATATGGGCTACCCCTTCTTATATATATATATATATATATATTTAAAAGATCTATTATAGTACTATTTATAATATTGAGGCATATATCTAAGTAAAGTTATACTTAGAGACCTATAAGAAGCCTCTTATTACGATCCGCGCCTTATACTTTATAAGTATACTATAGGCCTTCTTATATTTCTATATCCATTCAGCTAATAGGTAGAGGTCTTTTAATACCTCCTCCTTATTAATAAACTATAAAACTCCCTTCTTGATTAAGATATATATCTCATTAAGTACTACCTCTACTTATAACTTCTAATTATTTATAAGGCCGTTCTATACTTTTATAATAGTTATTAGGTCTAGGTAAGGCTATAGAGATATTACCTCTATTCTACTTCTAAGGGGGTCTTATATAAAAGCTATAATATAAGCAAATACTATATAGTTTTCCTCTAGAGAGTTAGTCTCTCTAGTTTATAAATATACTCGCTATATCTACTCTATAATACTATAAGTATAGTTTTATAACTATAAGTCCTAACTAGGTAGTAATTTCTATTAGTATTCTACTAGCTCTATTATAAGTTTATAAAAAACGATATTAGAGCAGATAATAATCTTATCCCGCTCTAGTACTTATATCCTATATACTTAGTTTTTATAATAACTAATAAGGATACCTTTCTTAGCTTATATAGCAATCTTCTCGCTCTTTACCTATACCTTAGGATTAAATAAGTAAAATATATACTTCTAATAACTCTCAACTAACTTATATTAGGAATATAGTCTCCTCCTAGGGCTAATAATTTATTATAGAGCGCTTATAAAAGTATCCTATCTAGTATTACTATTATAAAGGAGTAGTTAATAATATAAACTACTACTATAAGTAGAAATAGCTATAACTCTACTAGAACCTCGAGATTAATACTTAAAACGCGCGCTTTATTTAATATAATTTAGATCGCGCGTTCTATAATACTATTCTATATATATATATAATAGTAAAAATTCTACCTTTATCCTATTATTTTATAATATAGCCTTAAGGTAAGTTATTATAAACTCCCCTATATTACCTATATAAGTAACCTTTATTATTATACTAAAAGTATTCTTTTATCCTTAGAGGTATATGTCACAGCGCTAGGTTGGATCTACCCGAATTTGGGGTCACGTGACCGCTGAGTCATGTGACCTCTGGGCAAGCTTTATAGCGCTAGGTTAAACCTACCTTAACTTAGGGTTATATGACTACTAAGTCACGTGATCTCTAGGCGAGCCTTTAGCCTTCTAGGGCTATGCTAGCCTATAGATAGACGTTTCCCTTTTTAATATAGAATCCACTTAATATAGTATAATTAAAGTATATTAACCTTTGCTTATATACTATTTATAATACTATTCTATATTTATCTCTTAATCCTCTACAGATTGAAGTATAATATCTTAATTAATTGTTATTACCCCTACCATATTAATTAACTAATATAAGTATATTATTTAACTAAGTGCTAAGCTAACTAATCTATACCCTAATTAATCTAAATATAATTAATACCCCCCCTCTACCTTGTAATAATATATTAAATAAGACCTAACTAGCTAGTTATAGTTATAAGGCTATCATAGCGCTTATACTTAATACTAGAAGGCTATTAGAGCCTTATATTAAGGCTTTTCAATATTATTATATTATATTACTTAATTATAATACCCCTCTATATAAGGACCTAAAGGTCTTTAACCTAAATAAGCCTATATAAGAGTAGCCTACTAAAAGCCTATTTATAGATCTTAATATAAATAGATATAAGAGCCTAGCCTCGAGCGCTATTACTAAATTATAGAAGTTTTCTAACTTTCTCCTTATTAATTATAATTACTTAGGTAAAAGCTAGAAGATTACTCTTACTCTTAATAATATAATATAGTTATTCTAAGATAACCCTAACTTAACTCTTACCTAGATCTAAGACCAGCTTATAAAGAGAGCTGCTTAAGGTATTAAGTTCTAAGCCCTTTATATAGGATATATTATTATAAGTAATAACCTCTATATGCTTTATAATATTACCCTCTACTTAGAATATAAGAATTAAGAGCTCTTAGAGTATTTAGATAATACCTATACTACTAGTAATAATACTAAATAGTTTACTATACTTAAGTGCTACTAAAAAGAGTATAACTAAGCCTAATATAATATTACTACTATAATAGAGGAAAGAGATAAAATAAGGGATATTAATAAAGCCTTGCTCTAGTGTTTTAAATATAATATAACTACTACTCCTCCCCTAGTAAGCCCTCCTTCTAATAACTATAGTATAGCGCTATAAGTAATCCTTAACTAAATATTATATCTTAAGAGTTAGGTCTGCTCTAGCTTACCCTTATTAACTATTAGTAATAATAATACCTAGACTGCTAAGATACCTAAGGTCCCTATTTTTATAAGTACTAAGAGCACTAATCCTAAGCACCTGAAGTTTAATACCTAGCTTTTTTATATTAAAACACTCCTTAATAATAGAAAGTATTATAGCAAGTCCTAATTATAAGGAATAATAGCAGGTGCAAGATGCAAAGCCACGCTATTAGCAAAATGTTAGCGAATTTGGGGCGGATAAATACACCTTGGAGAAAGCTCTGCAAGCTGCAGACTTAGAAGGTTAAGCAATAGTTTTATAGAATAACGGATACCTACGTTTCAGCATTCTAGCCTTTCCTGGTTTAGGCCTATAGCCATACTCTTACACTAACGCTTTAAGTATATACTTATAAAGAGTATAGCTAAAGGCCTAAACTAGGAAAGGCTAGAATATTGAAACGTAGATATCCGTTAGTATATTAGACTATTGCTTAACCTTCTAAGTTTTCTGCTTGCAGAGTTTTCTCTAAGGTGTATTTATTCGCCCCTAACTCGCTGACGTTTTGCTAATAGCATAGCTTTATATCCTGCACCCGCTATTATTCCTTATAATTACCCCCCCTTCTAAAGCCTTAGTCCCTAAGGTATATTAGTAGGGTAATATAGCTCTGCGTTACTAACTATAGGATAATAATTTAGTATCTTTATTATATTATTTGCTATCGCTCCTTCCCATGCTAGATTTAGGCTACTATAGCGAATCACGTATTTTATTTTCTAGTAGTTTATATATTTTTAGATTTTAAGTATTACTATTATTTTTTAATTAGCTACTAATAGTTATATAACTATTTAGCGGTATATAGCTAGTAATTATTTAGCCTTATTGCCTAGCGATACTAATTATAAAAGGGCATCTACTTTTCGAGGTCTCTAACCTAGCTAGATTTTTCCCCCTTTAGTATCTCTTTTTTAACTCGGTAGCCTTTATTATTTTTCTCTTTATTATCTATTCCGCGAGCTTTTATTATAATTATTAATTTCCCTATTTCTTCTTTTTCTAGTTTATCTCTTTCCCTATTATTTTGCTAATCGTTCTCTACTATATCTTATATCGCATATATAGGTGCGATTCTTACTAAATACCTATATAATCCCGAGATCCTCTCTAGTAACCTTACTAGTAATACTAATAATAGCTATCCTTACCTTAGCTATCTCTATAAAATATATTAGGATATTATTAACCTTCGCTATATATATAGCGAGTATATATAGAAGTATATCTATTGCAACTTCGATAAGAAAGAATACGCTACTATAAGTCTCTGCCCGTTTGCTACTAGGTTACTATATACTAACGCCTAGTAGGTTCCCTAGGAGCTTTAAGGCATAGCCTAGATAACCTAGAATATAATCTACTAGATCTAAATTTAGGAACGGGAGGGTATCTTAACCCCTCTTTATTATTATTATATTCTCGCTTCCCTCGCTAACTATTTAATAATATAGAAATATATTACTAAGCTTATTTATAATCCTACTACTAGTAGTAGTAGCTATAATATAGAGCAACTTTAACTCTAGGAGCTCGCCTCTATCTATAAGTACTTAGCTCTTAATATCCTAGTTTATATAGGCTATTATTTGCTGCTCCCTCGCTAGCTATATCCTATTAATAATTAGTTCTAGGATAGTACTCTTTATAATAATATCGACGTTCTTTCGCGCCTAAACGCTGCCTAGCTACTATATATTTATAATAATAGTCCTACTATATACCTCTATAACGAGATCGATCGTCTAGTTAACGACCTTTCAATAAAAGCAGTCCCTAAGCGCTCTCGCGAGCGTAATATTAAATCTTTTCCTAAATTCAGCTAGTTACTTTAAGATAACCTCCTTAAATATACTTCTAATAATATTCCCTCCTACTTTTACTATTATTAGCACTTACCCCATCTCCCGCGCCTTATACCTCTATACTCCTACTAAGTATAGCTAAGAGGATAGCGATAATTTAGCGAAGAGGGCTCAAAGGGCTAAAAAGACTAAGGTTATTATTATTATATTTAATAATAGCTCTAGTAACGAGTCGGGTAGCGAGGAGGGTAGTAGCTCTAGTAGCAAGTTAGGTAGGGACTCGGGTAGTAAGTCTAGTAGTAAGTTAGTAGGTAGTCGGTCTGCAGGCGATAATAATAAGAATACTAGTAACGCTAGCTCAGCGACTAGTTGCTATAGTGCTGCTCGTGGTTATAGTAGTCGGGGTGCTCGCGCCTATAGCTATAGTTAGAAGTAAATAACTAGTAATATTATTAGCTTTCTCCCCTTTTTATATAGGATAATACCCCTCTTTTGCTATACTATTATTAATAATTCGCCGCTTAATATAATTAATATTCTGCTTCCTAATTTAGCTTCTATTCTATAATCCTATGATTTATAATTAGCAACTTATTACTATAACCTCGTAACTAGTTATCCTACTTCTTATAAGACCTCTTATACTATCTATCGAACTTATGAATAGCCTCTTGCGCGTTCGCTAAGTTCTCTATGGGCTCCTATATATTATATCCTATAAGCTATCCTATTTACTTAACTAGATATTACATATTATTACTAATACCTTGCTATATAATAATCTCTTCTACCTCCTATTCCTCTAGCTTATCCTCGAGCTCTAGGTATATAGGCGAACCTTCGCTACCTACTTAGTAGTTATCCTATAGTTCTAATAAGGTAATAGAGAATACGTTATATATCTATTAGTACTATAGTAGCAGATAGACCTTATATACTTATATACTAACTAGTTCTATAATAGCTACCTATATAAACCTAAGTGCTAGTTTCTTATTCTTAAACTAGAGGTTCTTTGTTAATAGCCTAATAACCTATTCCTAATAGTAGGTCTAGTCCTTATGCCTCGTATTATAATACTTAGCTTACGCCTTAGTAGCTTTTTGCTATTATTCCTAGGCCCTCTCGCAGAGTCTTGAAACATATTCGATTCGCTCCCTTATACCCTATACTACGACCTTATTTATAAGAGCTATATATTCTATGCAATACGGGTAGCAATTATATAAGGCCTCTATTAGCAAGTAGCTAGTAGTATTATAGTAACTATTATTATATATAAACTCCGCCTCGGGTAGCTAGACTGCTTATTCTTATAGCGAGTTGCTAGCATATGCTTATAGGTACTTTTCCAACGTCTAGTATATCCTTTCTAACTACCTATTAGTCTAGGGATAGTATATAGTAGAGAGGCGGCGCTTAATAGCCCTCTCTCTCGTGAACTCTTCTTAAAATTAGCTGCTTAGGAGCTTATTTTAGTTGCTAATAATACCCTCTAGAGTGCTAAAGCGGTATTTAACCTATTTATAGATAATCTATGCTAACTTAGTAGCTATTAGATGCTTTATTATTAGAATAAATATAGCAAACTTAGTTATTTGGTATATAATAACAAGAACTGCGTTATATTCTCCGCTTATATGCTGAGAGCTTGCTAGTAGTCCGGTGATAAAGTCTATGCTTATTTCCTGGAATAGGTATACTAGTAAGAGTAGTAGTTATAACTTTCTATAAGGTTTATGCCTCGGAACGCGGTTCCCCTAGCATATATAGCACCTTATAACGTAATTATATATATCTATAGCTAAGTTTAGCTAATAGAAGTTCCTCGAGATTAACTTAGTAGTCTTATTCACCCCTATATAACCTGCCCTATAGTTATCGTGGTATTAGCAAAGGATCTCTAGCCTTAGAGACCCTTCTTATAGTATCTCTAGCTATCCCTTATAGAATAGGGTTCCCTAGCTATTAATTATATAGCTCCCATAATTACTAGCTAGTCTATATGCCCTCTCTAATTATATCTAATAGTATAAGTCGTTAGCCTATAGTCTATAGATAAGATTCTCTATTACTTCGGAGGGTTACTAACTATCTGCTATTTCGCTCGTTATAAGCTCCCTTATAACCTAGCATAGGATATACTACTACGCTATAATAGCCCTAGCTCTAAGCAAATCCTCTTAGTTAATAACCTCTCGCTAAGCGTTCTCTATATTACCCCTTGCTCTTTAGCATTAGGTTATTATAGCTACTATAGTTATAATAATATTAGCGCGCTATAGAGCGCGATACTAACTAGAGACCGAGGCATCTCCGCCCCTAGAGCTATCTATCTAGAAGGGGTACCTTATGCTAGCCCTTATAGTATTAATAAATACTTTTGAGGTCTCTATACTACCTTATAGTATAATAATACCTATCCGAAGGTCTACTAGTAGTTCTCTAATAAGCCTTAGCTTCTTCGCTAGGGTTAGGAGTATATTATTATACTTCACCTCCCCCTCTATATAATCTAGCCTCCTAGATAGACTATCTACTAGGTTTATAACCCCTAACCTATGCTCTAGGTTGAAATTAAATACTAAGAGTTTATATACTTACCTAGCGAGCCTTCCCTAAAGGTCCTGCGCAGGTATGCTAATAACTCCTTTTAGCACCTAGTAATCTATTAGGACTATAAACTTCTTTGATATACCTTAAAGGTAGTAAGCCTAATAGTCTAAACTCTTAATTATAGCAAGAAGTTCCTATTAGCCTGCTCCTTAATATTACACTATATTACTAAGCTTTTATAAATAATAAGTAACTAGTTGCTACTAATTATTAATATGCTATAATAGGATACTAGATATAGCCTTCGTAGAAATATCTATCTTAACCCTTATCTTATAAATTAGGTCCTAGTATTAGAGAATAGTTGCTAAGCAGAAGGCAGCTTGAAGCTGCTCGAAGGCTTATTAAGCCTCTTCTAGCTAGTGAAACTCGCCTCCTTTCTTACTATTCTCACTACCCTTAAATAGGGATATTATTAGGGCTATAATACCCGAATATCCCATAATAAACTTATAGTAGAAGTTATAGAATCTAAGGAAGACCTAGATATCTCGGTATATCTTTAGTAGGTTCTATTTAATAATAGCTCGGATGCAAGTTTAGTCTATTAATATACCTTTAAGCGTAATAATATACCCTAGGAACTCTACTTACTATTAGTAAAACCTATATTTACTAAGCTTAGTATAGAGCTCCTACTAGCAAAGCCTATAGAGTACTTAGAGAAGGTCTTTTATATATTACTCTCTTATCTCGGAGTAAACTATAATATTATCTATATAGGTAATATAATAGGTATCTAGCAGCTTAGCGAGCGCTTAGTGAATATACGCCTAGAATATAGCTAGGGTATTTATAAGTCTAAATAGTATAATAATATATTCGAAGTACTTATAATATATCCTAAACGCCGTTTTCTAGCGATCCTTTAGCTTAATATAAATATAATAGTATATATCTCGAATATTAATTTTTAAGATCTATTTCGCTCCCTAAAGCCTATCTAATAGTTTGCTAATAAGAGGGAGTAGATATTAGTTCTTTATTATTACCTTATTAAAGCTTTAATAATCTATATAAAGGTATAGGGACCTATCTTTCTTAGGTATAAAAAGGATAGGGGTGCCTGCCTCGCTAGTTAAAGGTTAGATCTGCCCTATTGCCTAGTTATTAGCGATATATTAGCGAAGTTCTTCTAACTAGTGCTCGTTTAATAGGTAGATAGGGCTATATAGAGGTTTCTTCTATTCGATTAAGTTAATAGTATATTCCGCACCCTCTAGGACTAGGTATTACTTTGCTAACTATTTATTAAACGCTACCTATTTACTAGATAGCTCTAGTAGTAACTCCATATCGCCCTCTAGGGTATATTCTTCTTCTAGAGCCCCTATAGCAGCTTATAGGGAGTGATATTCCCTAATATATATATAACATAAGCCTTCTAGCTATTCTTAACGATCTCTTATATAAATACTAATAGCTTAGTAATACTAAAGCGTTTATATTCCTAGGTGTTTATCTAGGTATTAATTATAATGCCCTCTCTTCCTATAGAGTATTATAATAAGAGGAGGTCTCCTGCTCCCTTAGGTCGGGAGGCTTTAGCAAAGAGTTGCTATATCTTCCTCGCTTCTCCTCCTAAGTTAATAAGGAAGAATATTAACTAGTATATATTCTAGCCTATTATAGATAACCTATTAAACCCTTCTAATATAGGGGTAATAGCTACTACGGGTTATAGTTATAAGGATTTAGCTAGTCGACTACTAATAATATTAACCTAGGAATAGGAATCTATATCTATTACTACTTCTTATTTAGCGATATTCTAGAGAATATCGCCTATCCCTTTATAATAGCTCCCTTTAGGAGAGTATCTAGTTCTAATTTAGGCATAGGGGTTACTAATATAGTCCCCTAGCTTACTCGTTTTCTAATAAGTTGAGTTCTTTAACTCTTAAGGATTAGATTATATTAATCCTCGCCTTCTTAGCGAGTGCTTAGTATCTTATTAGCGTTTTATTTACGCTTCGTCTTATACGTTTATCTAGGTAGTCTACCCTCTTATACCCCTTTTGCTTATAGCTAAAGCATACTATATAATTAGATATTATAGGTTATATACTAGGGCTAGATATAGACCCGTTCTAGTTAGATCCCTATATTATACTACTAACCTATTAATAAGGCATCGGGCTTTATAAACCCTATACTATCTTCTAGCTAGAACCCTACTAGCCTATCTTTTAACCCGACCTCGCTACTAGGGGCTTCCTTAGGTTATGCTCTTCTCCTATATGCTATTTCTTGCTTTCGCTTTATAGAAGTTTGCTAATCTATTAGTAATATATCTCCTATAAGTATTTAGCTTCTATAGCTATATCTCTTAGCCTCTATATCTCAACTTTCTAACGTTCGAGTTCCCTATATAGGAATAGGGCTAATTAGAAGTATAGCATATAGGCCTTAGCTTTGCTATCTTCTATACTAACTATACCTAAGTCCTAATATATTACTAACTATTTAGTAAAGAACTATATTAGTAACTATATCCCCTTCTGCCTTATTATATCTAGCTTCTTATAGTACCTTCGCTCTTAAAGCTCGGGGCTAATATATTATTAGCAAGTAAATACTATAAAGTTAGCTTAAGCGAGGTCTCCTTCTAGCCTAGCCCTATAATACTGCTACTAGGTCTATAGGGATAGGCTTATCTTCGTAAGCGCCTATTAGACCTACTGCTCCGCTATACTACTAGCATATAGTTAGTTTCTATCTTCGATTGCTTAGATCTAGTTACTAACCTAGTCTATAGTATAATCCTTAGTTATAGTATAGTAGTTATATATAGGGGGCTTTTTATATTCTCTCTATAAGTATTTTAGCGCTAAGCGATTAGCAAGTTCTTATAGTAGGATAGCGGTTTATTCTTTATACTATTATTATTATAGATATATCTACTCTATAAGGCTCTCCTATTATTTCTATAGTAACCCTATAGCCTAGGTAAGGATACTAGAGATACTAGCTTCTCGGGGCGTCCTAGGCGGGGTGCCCTATTAGCTACTGCTCGCTATCCGTTTGCCCCTCGAGGGGTAGTTTGCCTAGTCTAGCGCTACCTAGGACTTAGCTTAACCCCTTAGGGTTATTCCTCCTGCTATAATATTACTAGGGTTATCTATTCCCCTAGCGTAGTATCCGCGCTATATTCCCTATATCTCAGGGCTTAGCGAACGATTAGTATCTCGTTAGCTAAGACCCTATTAGTTATATTCTATATACCTAGCCTAAAGTTTATTATAATTAAACTCCGTTGCTAAATTATTAGCATACTATCGCTAGTTCGCTTTAGATATTCTAATTAGCGCTAGTTTCTTAAATCGAGGTAGAAGCAATAGAATTATAAAGAGTATAGCTAAAGGCCTAAACTAAGAAAGGCTAGAATATTAAAACGTAGATATCTATTATTATATTAGATTATTAGTTAACCTTCTAAGGTTTCTACTTGCAGAGTTTTCTCTAAGGTATATTTATTCGCCCCTAACTCGCCGACGTTTTGCTGATAGCGTGGCTCTGCATCCTGCACCCGCCATTGTTCCTTATAATACTCTCACGCCTTAGAGGAACTACTTATAATATCTTATCCCCTCTCCTCTTAGACGACCTGCTTTAAATCTCTATAGCAGAATAGCTTATTAATAAGCTAAAAGGTATCTTTATTAACCTAGTTTAGTATAATAAGGCTTAGATAAAGATTAATACCCTTATTATTTTATTTAAAGATATCTAGATTGAATAAGCTATATTTATTAAACTTACTTATAAGGCTAAGCTCCTAGAGTCTTAGTAGCGCTAGAAGTTCTATAAGAAACTACCTGCCTCTCTTTAGAACTAGTACTCTATTTATTATATAAATAGCGCCCTTAACTTCTAGGATTATACTACTTAAGTCTATATTATAGCTTATATTATAGCACCCTCTAATAACTACTTAGCTAACTAAACTACTATGCGAAGCTCTGCCCTAGTAGCTTATGCTAAACCTTCTAATAGAGGAAACCCCTATATATAAGCTTATATTAATTAGGACTAAATCCCTAAGGCTTTATATAAGAAGCTCTATAACTAGAGTGCTTATTTTATCTATAGTAACATTAGCTATATCTCATAGGATTACCCCTATAAGCAGACTAGAGCTACTATAAGTATTACTAAGCTTACTAAAGCTACTAGTAGTAACCTAGAGCTAGTAGAAAACTAGAGCCCCTAGTAAAAGCAGACTCCCTTCTAGGGCAGGATTAAAGAGATTAGTTATTAGTAATAGTATTTATTAACTAATAATAACTAATTAGTAGTAAACTACTGGATAAAGAGTTAGTTCTAGTCTATAATAAATATAACATTTGCCTTAGAGCCCTTCTTAATACTAGAGTAAATAGCTATGCTTTTATGAATACCTATATAACCCACTTATTAAGGGATCTTTACTATACTAAGTATAATAAGTTATAGTACCTTAGTCTAGCTACTAGGTTAATAGAGAGCTATTAGATACTATAACCAAGGTATAAACTACTTATATATAAGTAAACTGCTAAGAATTAATATAAATACCCCTCCTCTAACTTAATATAGGGAGGTATAACCTTATTCTTAGCTACTTATAGTTTAATTACTATAATATTAGTATAGATATGCGCTATTAGCACTTATATTAGCCTAGTAATACCCCTATAGCCTGAGACCTCCCTAGAATAATTATATTAGATACTAAAGACCTCCTCTAACCTATTGCAATTAACAGTAAGTATTAACTTAATATAAAATGCTATTAAGCTGTATTTAAAGCTAAGGAATAGCTATATAATACTTAAAAAGCTATAGGAAGTAAGATAAAGACCACTATAAAGATCCTATAGCGAGGCTATATACCTGAGGACTTAGGATATAATAATAACTTATAGAAGATAGATATAGTATTAAAGAGCATATTCATAGTTACTAGACCCAGTAAGCGCTATACTAGAAGCCTAGACCCCTTAAACCTAAAGCCTAATAAGTAAAAAAGGATCTTAATATAGTATTTATTAGCGCTATAGGGTTTAAAAGGAACCTAAAGCATGCTAATATTAAATTAAGCTCTACATTACTATATAAGCTTAATGTAATAATTAATAATACGTAGGAAGTAGAAGAGAAAGGTAAAAGCCCCCTAGAGGTTAATAAAGCTAACAACTAATACCTAATTAATAAGAGACTCCCCTTATATCTCTAGGACTAGAGAGATTACTTTGATAAAACTATTAGTAATATACTACCTCCTTATTACTCTTATAACTACTAAATTAAACTAGAGCTAGGTATAAAGGAGTAGTTAACTTTCTACTTATTATATAAGTAATTATTACTAGAACTTAAGGCTACTTAATAATACCTCCTTAAGAACCTAAAAGGGGCTTTATAGCGCTAGGTAATGCCTTATTTATATCCCCTATATTATTTATTCAGAAAGCTAATAGCTACCTATAGTTCTATATTAACTTCTAAAGGCTAAATAAATTTACCAAGAAGGACTGGTACCTACTACCTCTAATTAATAAGATACTAAGCTAAATTAGCTAAGCTAAGTTATTTATAAAGACTAATATCTACTAGGCTTTCTATTAAATCTATATCTATTCTAACTTAGAAGACTTAATAATATTCCATACCTAATACAGCTCCTATAAGTATAAAGTTCTACCCTTTAAGCTCTATAATAAGCTAGCTATATACTAATAGTATATAAATAATACCCTTATAGAATACCTAGATAATTTCTATATAGTATACATAGATAATATCCTAATATACTTAGAGGACCCCCTTTAGTATAAAGACTATATTAAGAAGGTACTTAACTAGCTATGCTAAGTAGGGCTTTAGGCTAATATTAAGAAGTGCGAATTTAGTATAACTATGATATACTATGTAGGGTTTATTATTACTACTAAAGGGACTAGCCCTAACCCTTAGAAGGTCTCTATAGTAAAAGACTAGTAACTACTAACTATAGTGCGCAGCGTCTAGTCCTTCCTAGGGTTCTATAACTTCTATTAACGATTTATTAAAATTATAGAAAGATTACTTAGCTACTTACTAACCTAATAGCTAAAGATACCTAACTTAACTTTAATAATAACTATATAGTAGTATTTATAATACTAAAGGATGCCCTGATATTAACCCCTATCTTATGCTATTAGAAGCCTAAGCTACTAACCTGAGTTAAGATAAATACCTCTAAATCTATTTATATTACTACCCTTCTCTAATAATAAACTAATAATAATTTATAGCACCTAGTAGCCTATTTCTTAAAGACTATATTACTAACTAAGACAAACTACCCTACGTATAACTATAAGATAATAGTAATTATTCTTATATTAGAGGAATAGAGAGCTAAACTCTTAGTAATTACCTAGTATTGTAAAGTTATTATAAACTACTAACTACTACTCTATTTTATAACTAAATAGCTTCTAAATATCTACTAAGCCTATTAGTTAGGTATCTTAGCTAGTTTTAACTTCTATATCTAATACTACCTAGGATATAAAAATATACTAGCTAATACCCTCTTATAAAGGAATAAAGACCTTTAAACCTAATAAGCTATCTATAAGTTAGACTATACCTAGGTACTACTTCTAACTACCTACCTATCCCTAGAGGTAGTAAATAAGCTATGATAGCTATTAGAAGGCACCCTAAGCTACCCTATAATAGCTATTAATATACTTAAACTAGAAAATAAGCTAAAGGGATACCTCTTAGTTAAATAGATCTTCTAGCTTAACTATAAGCCTAATATACTATTACTTAAGGCGCTAAAAATACTTACTATTACTAAAAAAGAGCGCTAGAGAATATAAGATAGGCTCTTAATAATAGATAAGAAGCTTATAATACCTAAGGAGGAGGAGCTATATATAAAATTAATCTATAATGCTTATACCTAAAAGCTTATAGTATACCTAGGTTAGAATAAGACTATTAAGCTTATAAAGGAGCGCTACTTCTAGCCCTAGCTAGTTACTAATATTAGGTAATATATTTAGAACTATTATACCTTCTACTAGGCTTAGAAGCTAAGAGATAAGCCCCTAAGCGAGTTAAAACCCTTACTAATACTAGACTACCCCTAGGAATATATTATAATAGACGTTATATTATACCTACCTAACTACTATAGGTAGATTTATAATAATATGCTACTTATTAATGAAGATAGTCTCCCTTCCTTACTATAAAATTATTATAGCAAAGTATCTCGCTTAGCTATATTATACCTATATCTTCTAGTATATAAGTTTCCCTATTATAATTATATCTAATAGAGGCCCTTACTTTATTTCTAACTTCTAGGGTAAGTTTATAAGATACATAGTATAACTACATAGCTAAGTATAGCTAGCTATATAGAAACTAATAGATAGATAGAGATCCTTAACTAGTATTTAACTTAACGCCTCTACCCTGAGATAAACTAGTTCTAAGATAACTAGAGTGAAATACTCCTTGCTATAGACTTCGCCTAAGTAGTACTACTAAATAAAACTGTAGAGCTTATATTATTTAAGATTAAATAAGGATATCTACTATTGATAAGCTTTAACTAGGATTAATATATATAGAGGTTCTTAATAATAAAGGAAAAGATAAACTAGGGCGATACCTAGCAGCCCTCTATAGTATATAGGATATTACTAAAGGGAATATAGCTATAATCTAACATTACTATACCTATACTACTAACTACTACTATTAGCCTAATAACTTAGCTATAGGAGATTCTACGTATATATTAATAAATAGATAGCACTAGGAGAATTCTTTAAAACTATCTATACTATAGGATAGACTATAGCTAATTAAAGCTACTAGCTCTAGGGGGATATAAGTACTAGATCTGCTAAGAGAATATAACTACTACCTAGTATTCTACCCTAGTAAGCTTTAGAAAGCTACTAGGGACCCTCTACTAGGTTAATTCAAAGCCCTGCTACCTATTATTAAGTTTAATAATAAGCTAGAATATAAGATTATATAAGTAACTTCTAGCTAGTTATACTAAGAATAGTTATAGTATTGCGCTAACTAGAAAGGCTATAATTATAACCCTACCTAGTATAATACTAAAATTAAGTACGCCCTAGTAGCGCTATAGGGTTTTCATACTACTAACCTAGCTATTATAGGACTACTAAGATACTTTTTAGCTTAGCTTCTAGCTACTGCCTGAGATAAGGACCCTACTGCTATAAATAATAATAATACCCTAGTATAACTATTAGAAGCGGGAATGCTATTGAGAAAATAATTATATATATAGTAGTTAATTGCTATAGATAGTAATACTGGTAAAGGGGGGGTAATATCAAAGCGCTAGGTTAGATCTACCTAAATTTAGGGTTATATAACTACTAAGTCATATGACCTCTAGGTAAGCGTTATAGCGCTAGGTAAAACCTACCTTAACTTAGGGTTATATAACTACTAAGTTATATAATCTCTAAGCAAGCCTTTAGCCTTCTAGGGCTGCGCTAGCCTATAGATAGACTTTTCCCTTCTTTAACGCAGAATCCACTCAATATAGCGTAATTGAAGTATGCCAACCTTCGCCTATGCGCTGTTCGTGATATATATTTATGATTAGCGCGCTAGCTTATCCTTTATATTTATAAAGATAATCGCTTAGACGTATATCTTATTATTTATAACTAATAGGAAGTATTTAAAATACTTTACTAGCTTTACTTTTCTAATATTTATATAAAGAATATCTCCTACTCTCTCTATATATTACCTAGGTATATATAGTAAGTATTATAGACTTTTTAAGAGGTTATATTTTATATAGCTATAGAATTACTAACTTAGGGGTAATTATATATCTCTTTATTATTTTAATAGTCTTCTTTATCTCTGTAAAGCCTAGGTACCCTAGCTTATAATACTAGAGCTTAGATTTAGTTCTCTATGATATAGTATATATAACCTATATGCTTAAATCTTACTTATAGGTAATATTAAGGTTAAAACCTCGCTATTAAATATTAAGCATTATAAATACCTATCTATTAGTACCTACTAGTTAGTTCCTATTAAAGTAACCTCTGCTAAGATATAGTTATTTACTACTAAATATATTAATTAAAAAGGTTAGTATATATAAAACGTCTTATAGATATATTAAGTTCCTAGTATTAAAGCATAGGGTAACTATACTTATATACTTAGGGTAGATATTACTACCTCCTATATAAATTTTATATAGAGTTAATGCTATATACTTATTATTATTATATTATAATAAGTTCTTAATTATATACATATTTATACCTATATCTTATAGCTAAGCGCTATTACTATGCTTAACTATCCTTAGAACGGTCTCTTCTTATCTAGTCTCTATAGGCTTATCTACTTATACTAGGTATCTTATAAGGTTATTCTAAGCTACTTAGAAGTTATTTAAGTTCATAAAGGCTTAGTAAACTTATATTATTACCTTCTAGCTTTCTTTTATAAACTCCTTCTTAAGTATATTTATTATCTTATTACTATTTAATAAAATTAATAATTCCTTATCCTTAGGATTATAATTAGAGTAGTAACGCTATATAGTACTAGCCCGCTTATAACTAAAATAACTATAGCTTTACTAGTTTTTCTTAGGCTCTATCTTCTTATCCCCTTTAGATATCTTATCTACTACTTAGGTTATAAGTATAGCTTTTATCTTACTAGTTAAACGAGCCTTATTCTATAGATCTATTATAAGTACCTTAACTAACATGATAATACCTTCATAGTATTTCAATTATTAGTATATAGCCTAGTTATAATACTAGTCCTTTACTCCTTAAATAAACGCTTAAATAGCATCTTTAGGAGAGATAGCACTACCCGCTTATTAATATCTATATTATAATTTATTAAACTTTAATATATATACTATTAGATCGCCCTTTGTAAGCTTTAATATATATATAGTCTTATAATTAGCCTTATAATTAGCCTTATAATATAGTACTAGCGCTAGTATATATCTATAAAAGAGTCTACTATATCTTAGAGCTACTCTAAATATATATTTTAAGTAATACTAGTCCTTTTATAATATTATTATATATCTTAGCTATTATATAGAGATCCTCTATATAGGTTAAGTTATCTCTAAGAGTAACCTTATATATTATAAGCGCTATTAATACTTATATTAACTATATAATCTAATTTATAGATCTCCTTAAGTAGTAATGCTTTAGGAACTTTACTTAAAAGTCTTTAAAGTAGTTTATACCTAGCTTAGGTTAGTAACTAGCGAGGTGTTTATTATTACAATATCTAAGCTAACCTATTATACTCTAAAGCGTAAATAAGCTAAGCTTACTAGGGTACTTATTAATAGTAGTACTATTAGAGATAAAGTATCCCTATTATTATTACTAACTTTAGGTAGTACTAGGGTTATCCTATATACCTCTTATAACTACGCCTAAAGAGTCTTATTCTCTTTAAGCTCCTTTTTTTAAGCTAACTATAGCTCTATAATCTTATATAAAAGATCTATAATAGCTTCGTTTTAAAGCCTTATTACTTCAATATCTTATAGTATAGTTATTATAACTATAAGTAACTCTATAGGCTTCTTAGAAATATATTAGGTCTATATAGTATATATATTATATTAGATAATTATATACTAGCGGACTTGCTATTCTAATAACTACTATGATAAGTAATTTAGATTTATAAAGATATATAAGTTATATAGGTTATACTATTATGTAATAATAAGGATCTTATATATAATTAGGGGTTAGAAACCGGGGTTAAACGAGTATATTATTTATAATTATATAAGCGAAGCTACTCTTATACCCAGTTGTAGTATAGCCCGCGTTCCTATTATATGCCTTTATATATAAATAAGCCCTCGTATCGCGCATAACGCCTCTAACCCGCAGACGGCCTAATATTACGCCGCGCGCCGCCCGCCTATTTCGATACAGCGCCGTTTGCAGTCGCAACAAGTAGGAGGGCAGGTGGGCGGTAGGAAGCGGCAGAATACCCCTGCTATCCCCCTGTTTTAGCTCCATAATATGACTAAATTCCCCTGCCCTTACCCCTCATACTAAATAAAATGGGAGGGCATATGCATTATGCAAATATGCATTTTCTAGTGTTTCGCCCATACAAAATAATACGGGCACGACATCCGTATGCATTTGGAGTGTAATATTCCATTTGAGGGTCGTATATTTACAGGGGGATCTACTGTACCTCCCCCTCACACACACTCACGAAAAGTGGTGCATGTTGGGCACGTGGCAAACACGCTCATTCCCGGCCGCGGGCGGCGCTGGGCACTGCCTAGCCTCGTGAACCGCATGGGTTAAAGGACGGCATAATCCTTGCGCTCTATGGCCAATTACGACGTTGTCTGGCTGTCATTTTGCCTGGCGCGGGATAAACTTCTAGCATCGGGACCTTGAACACGATAGTACAATCTTGGCATTTCATGCTTCGCGGCCTTGACTGCGACATGGTTGATCAAGCTCATCAGGCGGAAGTAATCTCATTGTTCGTCCACGACTCCACTCCCATTGCCAGGGAAGCTTTGGGCAGCCATTACTCACCTGGCCGCCCTGGTGTGCCGAAACTTTACAGCTCTCGAGTTTCATTGAGCATGTCAAATCCCTCGCTTCCTGGCTATTCTCGGAACAGCCTGAAATTGCCGGCCTCGAGTCATGGGCCTTTTCGGCTCTGGCATGCTCTGCGGAGGTCGAGGGATAAATGAATACTCGCACTCACATGCGGTCCGAGTCCTGTGTCCACCTTTTCCACGTGGTTTCCCGCAGTCCCTTGCCTCTGGGCAGGAACAGACTCCTGGGACATCGACGGCTGGCCGGGTGGAAATTGCAAGTAGATGGCGGGCTCAGCTCATGCTGGTCACCGGTTCTCCAGCCGACATCAACAGCCTCATCCCTGCCCGGCCGCGAAGTCGTGGAATGAGTGTTTTGAGTCCTGACAGCCGCTAAGCGCCGACTCTAGGAGTATCGTTGTTTCATTGTACACTGATGCCCCAGGCATTGTTGAAAGGGTCTCCGCGGCCAACGCGTTCCCAACAGACTAAAGCGGACGTTAACAATGTTCGCTTGCAACGCTGCGTTAATCAAAGTGGGTCGTTCGGTCGGTTCAAAACCAATACGACCTTACACAGCGTCAAAGTTAAACTTCTTTCAACGACCTGAGTCGAAATGTATCAGTTGTGCCGGGAAAGTAGATAATTGCATGACTAGGCGGGGTTTTAAGGCGATCTTTACAACCGTGATATCAACGAGACAAACGGCGCAAACAGCCATTCAAAATCGAAGGGCAACACTTCTTCGACTACAAGTCGGATTAACACCCATGCGGCGAACGGGCTCGACTAAGCCGGCAGTTGCGTCCCGCCTCCAGCAGCGGCGTGGTGGATATCGAAGCTCGCAGCGGAGCAAGCTCCATGAAGTTGCAGCAAAGAAATACGACCGAGAGCGCAAGAACCACAGTCAAATCAAACCAGCGATTCATATAAGTTTCCCTGCACTATCGGCTGCTTGAAAGACGGGGGACGAAGTATCTTCGCTCCAAGCTTCGAATCGCCTCTGTACTTGTGTCATCTGATGAAACGTTTGTCCTCGGACGCGTGCATTGGAGTCAACAGGCAATTTTCGTCCGGCCAACTCATATGGCTTGGGTTTAAGGCAGGTCAGCTAAAGGCTGCGTTCAACCACCAGATTGGGCTGTGGAAAGAAGCTCCTGTCTGGACAGACTACAATCAGATCTCCGCCAAGGCTGCGAGAGTAGCTCTGATATTGATGACCTGTCCTGTGCGGCGCCACCAAAATGACGCAGGACAGCAGAGGAAGAATGGAGACCACGATGTCACCTGGGCGCTCTTCTAGCGAGGTTGTCTCGACCAGGTTATCCATTTCTGCCTGTTGTGAGAAGCCAGGGAGCTCGTTCTAATGCATGGCTGATTCAAGTCATGTCGACGGCGCAACTTCGACCCAGATGTGCGTGCCTCGAGAAAGTTTGGCTGCAAATTGTGTGCCTTCTTTCTATGATACGAATAGCAGAAAGCTTGTGCCGTCTCACCTGTGATGTCCATATATCCCAGGGAGACTGGCTCAGAAGCAGACTGCGTCACGTTACTCTGCGCCAATCTATACGCATTCAAAGAGAGCTCGTTCGCGATTAAACCTCTGAATAGCTCTCTCCGGCCACACGTGTACACCTCATTTATTCCTCCTTCACCATGATCCTCACAGCAAACTTGTGATTACTGAAAAAATCCCTTTCGTTAGCCCTCAACGCCTACTCAAAAGAAGCGCAGATCGTTCTGCCGTATCTCTGAATCGTCGAGTTACCCAAACCCCAGTGCTTCTGCCGAAACATCCATGGAATTGATGCCAGGACGGAGTTCAGCTGTCTCCGGTGCCAGATTCGCTCGCAGAGAATTCCTTAACAGAATCTAACAAGATATGAAAAGGCGTGAAGACATTATATCTAATCGATGCGTCAACCACGACAAATAAGTAATATATCTCTGTTTTATTCACCACGAGTCAAATCGAAACTTTGTAAGCAGCCCAATCGAAGCTCAACCATCCATCAAAAAGTCGTATTAAGCGCCACGATCCCCTCCCTGAACCTTCTCGTAGCTTCACTATCAGCCCCCCTCGCCTCGGCCTCCCACCTCCCAATAACTCTCAAGACCTCCCTCCGTCTGACCTCAAAGTGCGTCCTGACGAGATCCGCCCACGGCGTGTCCTCCAGCCGGCCGTCTCGCAGCATTCTCAGCCACTCGGTTATGCCGTAGGAGACCGTTAGGCCTCGCACCTTCTTGCTGTAGACATCAGCGAGCACCTCAGAAGAAACGCTGAAGGAGACATTGTCGTTGCTGGCCCCCGGATGGTGGCCGGGCTCGTTGTACCAGGGGTTCTCGCAGAGGACCATGCCCTGCAACGAGACGAGGACTTGGAGGAGAGTGGATTTGTCGGGGAGCCACTGGTCGCCGGACCAGGTGCCAAGAAGAGAAAGGCAAACTGCGTTGGATAGTTTAGCTTGACTGTGATTTTACATCGGAGGCGGTGGCTCACCTTTCCCACCGACGTACAAGTTGGGGTTAATCTTGGTGTAGGGAGGTGAAGTCTTGAATGCGACTTTTGGTGGTTTGCGGGGGTACGAAAAATCGCAGAAGATGTCGAACTCGAAGAGACCATATTCGTACGGCGTGCCCGCGGGCCCAACAATCATGGCCTTCATGGTGTCCAACCTCGTCCCGTCGTACCGCACAAAAATGCCCTCCGGTAAGCCCCTCCGCAGTATTTTGATCTCGTACAAGAGACGCTTCATTCGTTCGGGGCACGAGGCATTGCTCGCACTCGCTCCCAAAAAGTGTCGGAAGGAATATCCAGACACCCAGTTGTCACATTCAATCTCCGCCACCTTTTCACTCGATAGCCACTGACAAAGCCCAGCTTTCCTCTGTTTGCGGCGAGTCATCGACTCCGTCGAGTGTCCATACTCATCGGCAAACAGGCAGATTCGCTGGCACATGTCCAAGGTGTCTTTGGCGCCTATGCCAATCAGAATACAGGACTTCATTGTCGCCTTGGCTTGATCCGCAAGGGGTGGGAGGAAACTAGCAAGAGACTGCACGTGGCTGACGCCAATATACTCCCGGCTCGGCAACACCACCGCCTTCCCTTTGCCTTTGCCTTTGGTACCTGATGTGGCTGGAGAGACGCGGAGCGCCTTATTGACAGTCTCTCCAAAAGCCAATGGCAAAATTGTCTGGTCGAAAGGATACTCCGGACGAGATTCCCGAACGGCTGAGGCCGAGAGGGGGTGCTTCGCGACGATCTCGAGAAAGTCAAAGAGCGCATTGTACAAGACTGGGCGACTCACAATGGGTTTGACGCAGCCTTCTCGGAGCAATTCGGCCAGTTGGCACATCAGAGGGCTTCTGCGTAGTATGGCAAGCAAGAGCTGCGGTGGCTCATGGTCGAAGAGACTTTGTTTCCCGATCTGGGGCCAGATCCTTGTGAGTTCCATCAACACGAGTGGAAGGGTTTCGAGGCAGTTGTCGGGTTTGTTCGGAGATCTAGGCGGGACTCGTTTTCTAGCTAAGCTGACAGGCATGAAGTTGTTGCTGCGCTCTACTTTCTTCGCAGTGTCGCTAGAGGATGAATCCTTTTTGGAGGACGAAGCGCTCTTCGTTTGGGAAGAAGGCTGGTAATTTACTTGCACATCTTGGTACATAGACGCAAGCTCATTGTGGGGATGGGCGTGAGGACCGCACAGGAGGACGAAGATGTGGAAAAGTCGAATGCCGTCACAGCACCACTTCTCTGTTCCGATTCTTCCTGTAGAGGAGGAAGCAAGAGTTATTGTGGATGCAGGATCGGGTGTTTTCTTCGAGCAGCAAGGACATGAAACCGTCTTGCATTTTGTGTTTGGGCAAGTGATACCAATCTTACTGGTTGCAGGAAGTCGGCGTAGCTGACCGCAAAGCTTTGGGCCTAAGCAGATGTCAGCCTATGATGACAAGTGAGGGAAGATTGAGTCCGTGGCAAGTAATCGACAAACCTTGACCAAGTTGCAGAATCTCACAAGCAAGCTCAAAGATGATTTTGGTGTTGTTCTCCATGACGTAGCCACGGCATGTTGGACACTGGTGTCGGAAGATGGCCTGAATGAAGTGACGGATTCCCTGTTCATCCGCGATTTCTCCAGCAGACGATGTTAAATTCAAACATTCTCGGATGATGGTGTTCCGTTCAATAGGCTCCAACTTAATGCTGAGATTGATGTTGGAATCCGTGTCAACCTCTGCAATCCTAATTGGCATCAGAAGATAAGCAATCATGATCATTTGAGATGCTGAGAAAACCCTACCTCAGGCGGCTCGATCGCCGGTGTTTCTCGTATTTCTTGCGGAAAAAAGTGCGCAATTTCTCAAGCGGTTCTCGCAGCATTGTGAACTATACAACGCTTGACATGAGGATTCCCAAGTTTTGTCGTGTCAAAATCGCCAACTATTCTTCTCGAAAAAAACCCAGGGCAATTTGGTGGAGCATGACTTGGTGCAAAGTATGCCCAGAGTTGCGAGCGAGATCAAGTGGGAATAAAAGATCAAAAGCTTCGACGTGGAATCCTTGCCAGCTTGTGTGCGATCTGTTTGCCTAGTTTTAAGCTTTCTTGTCCACCTGGAAGCGAAGGACCTCATGAACACGGCCCCGATGGAGTATGAGGGGTCCTTGATGGCCTTGAACCATAGCGCGTGATAGCGCCATACATAGGAGGGGGAAGCTCATAAAGGGATTCTAGAATAGATATTCAATGATATTTTGTGTACTGGACGTGTTCGTCAAGATCAAGTATATACAAGAAGAAAGGAATATGACGTCTTTTTACGAGCGCAAGATGTCATAAGAACAGGATGAACAGCTTCAGAAAGCAGGGTTCGCGTTCTTCAGAAGCTGCTCAAAGTAAGCCTGGAACCATGTGCCAGCCTCAGGGGCCGGCTTCAGGGCGTCGTTCTTTCCGCAGTTGTGATCGTAGCGGGCCGCCGAGGTGTCGGAGGTGCCATCGCTCTCGCCGCCAGGCTTGACCCAAACGAAGGCGTCGACGAGCGAGGAGCCGGTGTTGGTAGAGGGGCGCAGACCAAAACCAGTTCCAATGGCGTTGCACCAGTTACCCCAGGCCTCTTGGCCGGTAGGCTGCTTACCAGAGCGACCCTGGTCGACGATGAATTGAGCGCCCCAGCCCTGGGCCTTGAGGAGAGGGGCAAAAGCCTCAATGTAGTGCTTTTCATCGTAGTTAGAGTTACCTAGGAGATTTAGCACGATGCAGGGGAAGTATTTGGTGCTGCAGCTCACCTGAGGTGTAAGGCGGAGGAGAGCTGATACTCCAGGCGTTGTCTCAAAAACAGTCAGTGGTTGATCTACAGGAAGAGTGAGGAATGGGTACGGACAGTTTGCGACGTTGGTAACCAATCCACGGAGAGCCTTGGGGCTGCCGGCATCCTTGTACACCTTGGCATACATCTGGGCAGCGGGAGCGAGATTAGCTTGCCACCCAAGCCAGCCCGCATGGCCACCGTCCAGGTACATAGCGACATTAGGAAGGTTAAGCTTAGTGACGGCGTAGTTCGTGCACTCGAGGTAGGCAGCTTGGGCACCTGCGCACTTGGGGACGTTCAGGTTCGTAACAAGGTTGGCAAGAGAGTCAGGCTCTGAGGCAGATTAGCTATAAGTACACAGAAGAAAGGGGGAATACTGACCAATGACGAGCAGGATGCGGATATCAGAATACTTGAGGATCATAGTTCGGATAGCATCGATGTACTCCTTGTACTTAGCCACACCACCGTCAGCGATGGCGTATTCGCCGTTGGATGCGGCAGCAGCGCAGTCTCGGTCTGGAAGATTGTAGACAACGAATTGACCGGCGTAGTTAGCACCAGCTTGGTTTTCCTTGCGAATGTCGGCCAAGGTGGCATCAACCAAGGGAATCTTTGCTCGGGTGTCCATCCACATGAAAGTAGGGACCTTTGCAACCTTGGCGGCAGCTGTGGCGAGGGCGGGGCTCAGAGACGGAATAGCCAAGGTGGTGATTTCGGAAGCATAGTATGAGTTGGCATAGAGGTCGACGCCGGCGAAGGGGTTGCCGGTGTAAGTGGCACCGCCGGTCGGGACGGGAGTGGTGCCGGAGCTAACCCGGGTCGTCGTCACTCCGGCAACGGTAGAAGTAGTCCGAGAAGGGGTGACGACGGCGGTCGAACTCGTGCGAGCGGTAGTAGTACCGGGAGGGACAGCGGCACCAGGAATGCACTGACTGTACCACTCGTTGGTGACAACACAGCTGCTGCCAGAAGCACAGCATGTAGGGCCACTCCAGCCATTGCCACCGCACTGAGTCCTGCAGTGTGTTATTTAGGGTGCTGATTTGAGAGAGGACAGGGCTCCTACCAGGCAGCTCCGCAAGACTGCCTTTCCTCGATGGGAACAGCAAAGGCAACGCTGCCAAGCAGAGCGGCGGCGAGAAGCGATCGTGCGGCCATTGCTGTATGATGGAGGCAAGTTTCGTCAAGTTGATGTTGTCTTGTCGGTGGTTTGCAGTTCTGAACATGAGATGCAAGTCTGGGAACCACGGCCTTTTATCATGTCTCGTGTCCAAGAGAGGTCAACCTCTTTGAGAGTACATCGCTTGTACTTCCGGATCGACGGGATGGGAAGACCTGGGCTCGCGAGGCGAAAAGAACGCCGCCATACGATCCCGGAAGGAGTCTCCGGTATCCTGAGCCAGATTGCTCCTTTTAGACAAGCGCCAACCGAACGGGCGAAGCCGTGTCAGCCATGGATTTATCGTGACCATAGTACTAGGTAGTATGGAAGAGGCATCCGAACTCAGAGTTGGATCCATGGTACCAGCTTCGACGGAGGCATGTCAAGACCAGAGACGGAAGCTGGGCATCGAGGCAAACATGTCAGTAGCGCTCCTTCATATGGCCGATTGGAATGTTTGATGGCCTCCAAGAAAAAAGCCCGCCAACCAAGGGGTGGTCCGGGGTCGGGCTGGATGTAACGCGGGCTGAAGTCATCTCGGAGGCCACGCTCCATGATAACCATGAATGGAAGATGGCCTCGGTCATGGGGGCGCCGTGGATGTGGGGAATATCGAAGAGGGTGCCATGAGGAGTCGGAAAAGGCCTCGAGCCTTCCGATTAAGTCGCATATTTGGCGAACCTTGGATGGGACGAACGGCTGGAGCGCCCGAGGCGAGCTGGATTCCAGGTGGCGAGCGGCGGTGGGCGCGATTAATCATTTATCGGAAGCTCGCGAAAGCGTCCACGGAAGACGAGGTCAGGTACACATGGGACGACCAACCTGGGGAACCGGAAGGCGTAGCGAAAGCGGTATGGCTTCAGGTACCGCAGCGAGGGGAGGCATGTTCTTGTGTTCCTGTTGCTGTCTCTCTCGTTCTCCTCGAAATTACTGAGGGAGCCGAGCCGCACGCAGGGACGACGGGGGAAATTTGGGGTTGTGGTGGTCGGCGTTGGGTGGTTGCGTGGTGCAGTGGCGTTCAGCTCTGTCTCGAGTTGATGAAGGCTCTGAGAAGAAGCAATCAAATAGTAATCGGTTGCCTAACAAGCATCGACCAGCGCTATGAATTTCCAGGCTCACGGGTGCAATCGATCTTGATGTTGCTGCCGATCTCTCGAGATGTTGACTTCATGTCATGGCTGCGGCTTCAAGATGGCGGTTTCAATGGAATCTTCAGCGACGAGCACAACTTGGAAACCCAAGGTTCGAGTCGAACCTGTTGTCGATCGTGTGCAGCGACAGCAAATGGTATCATGTGAATCTGATGGTGTGAGGATGGTGTGTTCAGCCGGCGGGCGAGGTCACCATCCGTAGGGCGGGATCCGGCCGGATGCATAATACAGCTGTGCTGGTTTGGAATCATGTCCGTATTCCCAACTTGAATCGGTGTTATCAAGCCAGTTAGTATCTCGCAGCTGGACACAGAGTCCCATAGCTGGAACTCGTATTCTGGTGATATTCGAGGACCTGCGGAGGAAGGACGAGAGAGGAGGGTGAAGGCGCGGGTGATCTCACACGTGATTACATAAGACCTCGTGGGCGGTGTGGCTTTCGGATGCGGCAGAACAACGTTTCGGTCCACCGTTAAGAGCAGGTCCGCATCTGGCAGGTGGATCACGTAATGCAAGTACCCACCTCTGCCACTTCCAGCTCGGAGTCCAAGCTCGGTCAAGCTCACCGCCCGGACCCTCCATTCCCCGGCAGAATTTCCCATCGCAGCCCGAGCCCGAAACTCCAGTCTCCTTCGAGTCGAGGCCGAGTCCAAGTTCGAAGCGAAGCCCGCGTCCCGCTCGCTATCCTGACGGCTGACCGAGATCCCGTCCTAACGTCCCGACCCCGCCCGCCGCCGTCAGCGACGTCCTGCCCAGCTGAGCTTCTCCTACTCACCGTGGACAGAAAGTGCCCTATACCTCCCCCGAGACCGAATCGCTGGGCCGTCCGTGGGCCCCGACACCGTCCAAAATGCTGTCCGGCATCCTCATCTTCAACCAAAAGGGCGAGAACCTCATCTTCCGCGCCTTTCGAAACGACTGCAGACCCCGCCTGGCCGACGTCTTCCGGATTCAAGTGATCTCGAACGCCCAGGTGCGGTCTCCCATCCTGACCCTCGGCAGCACCACCTTCAGCCACGTCAAGCACGAGAACATTTATCTGGTGGCCATCACCAAGAGCAACGCCAATGCCGCGCTCGTTTTCGAGTTCTTGTACCGCCTGATCGGCCTGGGAAGAGGCTACTTTGGCAAGTTTGATGAGGAGGCTGTTAAGAACAACTTCGTGCTCGTCTACGAGCTGCTCGACGGTATGCCAGCCCAGCCCGCCTGTACTTTCGGTCTAACATTACCTCACATCCAGAAATCATTGACTTCGGCTATCCCCAAAACACCGAAACCGATACGCTCAAGATGTACATCACGACTGAAGGAGTAAAGTCAGAACGCGCCGCCGAGGACTCGGCCAAGATCACAATGCAGGCGACGGGCGCGCTCTCGTGGCGCAAGGCCGATGTTAAGTACAGGAAGAATGAGGCCTTCGTCGACGTGATTGAAGACGTCAACCTGCTCATGTCCGCCACGGGCGCCGTGCTCCGCGCCGACGTCACGGGCCAGATCATCATGCGCGCCTACCTTTCCGGCACCCCCGAATGCAAGTTCGGCCTCAACGACCGCCTCCTGCTCGACAACGACGGTCTTCTCAGCCTACCGAGCGGGAACAGGATGGGCACCAAGGCGACCAAGGCAGCGGCGGGAAGCGTCACCCTCGAGGACTGCCAGTTCCACCAGTGCGTCAAGCTCGGCAAGTTCGACAGCGACCGCATCATCTCCTTCGTGCCCCCCGACGGCGAGTTCGAGCTCATGCGCTACCGCGCCACCGAGAACGTCAACCTGCCCTTCAAGGTCCATGCCATCGTCAACGAGGTCGGCCGCACCAAGGTCGAATATAGCATCGGCATCAAGGCAAACTTTGGCTCCAAGCTGTTTGCGACCAACGTGGTCGTCCGCATCCCGACACCGCTCAACACTGCTAAGATCACGGAGCGCTGTACCCAGGGCAAGGCCAAGTATGAGCCGAGCGAGAACAACATCGTATGGAAGATCGGCCGTTTTACCGGCCAGAGCGAGTTTGTGTTGAGCGCCGAGGCCTTCCTGACGAGTATGACGAATCAACGTGCCTGGTCTCGCCCACCGCTCAGCCTCAACTTCAGCTTGTTGATGTTTACAAGTTCAGGCCTGTTGGTGAGATATCTGAAGGTATTTGAGAAGAGTAACTACTCGAGCGTAAAGTGGGTGCGGTACATGACTAGGGCGGGTTCCTATGAGATACGGTGAGTCCACTGCCCCGCCCCGTGCGTGTTGCAGACAGAACGCTGACTGCTCTACAGATTCTAGCAGGGTAATATTTGCGATTTCAGCTTTGTGGTATATGCATAGTACGGCGTCAAAAGGTATTCCCAGTCAAAAGCTGGAGGGCTCAGCACGTTTTGTCGTGAATTATGGTGGCCGCACTGTTATCCGTCTCCCGTTTGAGGCTATAGTAATACGAGGTGTTCCCAGCCAACCCGCGTCCCCAATCAAGCGTCGTCGTCTCGCCAACTCACATCAGATCAGCTCCCAGGATCCTGCCTAAGCTTACACCACTTTCCACAGTGAGGCGTTCGTCCGCGTCTGCATCCTTGCTGCGTCTCAACTAGACCATCGCAGCTTCATCCCCCAGACCACATCCATCGTCTTCTCTGGCGCGTCTTCCGGATTGCAATCCATCAACGTGGTCGTGTCTAAACCATCCACCTTCTCATCCCTCACCATCAGGATCCGTACTCCTTGGAAGTTCCTAGCATCTGCACAAGCCTGCTGGCTTCTGATCGTCTCGTCCATGGCCCTCGCGAAGACGAAAGTAGGGTGCATGTCAGACCACCCAAGGGCCTCCAAGTCGAAGACCTCACGATACGTCTTGCCAACACCACGAATCAAATCCGGTGCCCTTCCTGGCGCTTCATCAGCATGAAGTTGCTTGTACAGCTGGCCCGGCCCCTGAAGCTGCGACGCTTTCTTGTCCGCTCTCTTGCATCTTGTGCATCGACCCAGGCAGTGGTCGACCAGGTACAGCACCCTCAACCCTCGCTGCAAGCAACATCCCAGATACGCTACTTCCTCGAACAACACCGCACCCACAGTCGCCGGCGTCCATGTCTCGGCAACATCCAGCGCAATCTTCCTAGCGCCGTGCAACGTCGCAGCCATCTCACCACTCCATGGCCCCTTGAGAACTTGGCTGAGATTATTCGCACCAGAGGCCTCATACTCCCCGAACAACACCCCCTGGCTTAGCTCCGTCAGCGCTCCCCCATCCCTAAACCGCAAAAATAGCACGTCCTCGTCGTTGTACACAATCTTCTCATTCCGTCCGGGAAGATAAACAGTATTGGTACTTCCGTCAGTCCCGCTCGTGTGTTCCCTTGCAACTACCGATGCCTCAACGGACGTGAGTCTCTGTGCCCGACGGAGTCTGTAGACGCTCGGGTCATGCGCCTGCCTCGCGAACCTCGTGCTGCGTTCTAATTCCGCCGGCCCCGATTCCAGGGCGTCAAGAAAGACGTATTGGCTGTGTTTGCTCCAGCGCGCTTCGTTCGCTTCCGATATGTGACCAGAAGAATTCTGGAAGGCGCGCCTGCTTCGCTCGGCGCCGCGCCAGGAAGGAAAGCAGACGTCGAACACGTGCATCGAAGGGCCACTGAGAGCTTCATCCCATATCTTGAGACGGAGTTCGGCGGGTAGATCGGCGAATCTGGAGAAAGTCGCCGGAGACGATGACATGGTTCGTGAGGTTTTGGTCATTTCCCTACCGCTGACACCGTTTGCGTGAAGTGCAGAGCTTAAGGGCCGAAGACGATCGAGACTCTTTGAGGACATAGTGAGCATTATATCTTTCCAGGTTTCGAGGAGACATTCAGAGAAACCCGCGGCCAAGTCGCAAACTTGGTACATCGGTGTGCCTCTCTCATGAACATCAACCCCCCTGTGATTAAACCGCTCGGAGCCCTGGCTTTAAGGGGATTAGTTTCCTGTGAGGCCTTCCTGCGGCTCAGCACTAACACATTATCGGTCCCAGAGTGAAGAGAATGGAGCCTGCAACTGTCCGCCCTTGGCCACGCAAATTCGCCGGCGGCTGACGGGCTTGTCATGAATGCTTACACCTGGTGGGCGGCTTTGGAGTTGTATTGGCCGTTGATAAGCCCCCTTTTCGTACCGCCGCTTTGGGTCACCTGGTGCCCATCTCATTCTACGACAACTGCCTGTGTTTTTTGGTCCTGTGCATCAGTGATGCCAACACATCAATCAGATACATGTAGATACGGATAATTAGAATCCTGCTGCGGGTTTCTTCTTGCTACGAATTGAAGATGAGCTACATGGTATTCTGACTTTGATTGCCCCGATTAGGCACTGGCGCTGTCCACGAGTCAATTGCTGACGGGCTTGAACAGTTACCTTTTATAGATCATCTGGAACCCCGTTTTGCCTAGGGGTAGTCGTTGAACGAGGGAATGAAGAATAATGCCCAAGCTTTGATCAACATCATTTCCCAGATTTGGCTCTCCCCTTTTCAACAGGTTATCGCTCGAGATAACACGAGCCGCAAGGGTCAAGTTATGGTTTGCTGAATGTTAGTATCAAGCTTGATCTTGACGTCTGCCGAATACGCCAGTTTCTCTTCTCAACATTCACCTTTTACAGCTCATGCTGTCGCACGCATCTAGTTGAGAGCGTGCGACCTTCTAGTTGAGAGCGTGCGGCCTCAGATCCCGGCTCCAGTTGAGGAACACGGCGAAAAGCTTGAGATGCGGGCCTGAACCCGGCAAGGCACACCCGGTTGCTGCTCCTAAAGGCCTCGCCGACAAGAATCAAGAGAAGCTGACACATCAAGGCAAATTAAATATTAATACATACTCATAAAATGGAGATACGTTATTACCACTCAGAGCTCTTCATCCCCTCTGAGATCAGACACCAGAATCATTCTGGAGCATCATCGCGTCTTCACACGCTGGCCAATACGTCTGGTTGGTCAGGTTCCCATTCTTATCCTCCCTCGGAACCTCACCAGGCCAGAAGTTTCTACAGTCGTACGCCCAACTATTCCAGTTTGCACACACTCGATTCGCTTCATCGAGGTCTGCGGAGTTGCCCGGCGGCCAGAATTCATTGGCAGCACTCTGCCGCTCCATGATTTGCATGGATAGCCCGCCTGCGGCATGGAATGCGATATGGCAGTGCATAAGCCAAACGCCTGGGTTGTCGGTCTTGAACCCTATAATCACGTTACCTTGGGATGGAAGCAACACGACATCGCGACGGGGAGGGTTTTCCAAGTTGTTCTTGCTGGGGTCGTAGGTGGCAGGGTCCCATATTTCGTTGTCAACCTGTCGGAGAATGGCGAAGTCGTGACCGTGGAGATGGATCTATCGTGATCAGCGTTGCTTCTTAAAAAGGTTGTTTTGCTTACTGGATGGGGGCCAAACGTCTGGTTTTCCGGGTCCAAGGCGCCGAATAGAACCAAGTGCACCTATCCATGAGCGGTCAGCCGGCGCTCTTTTGTTCTCGGGAAGGATAGCTTACCCAATCATTGTCGGTATAATTCTCGGGAACAACTACCCAGCCCACAGGCCATTTCCCTTGAACATTATCGAGGTTCAGGAATGTTGGGTTGCCGTAGTCGGTCTGGAACGGATTCTGTTTGTCACTTCCCGCACGATCGAGGGAGATAAAGGAAGTACCGTAAGGACCTTCGCCGTGGAGAAGCGACACATTGAAATTTTCGTCGGCCTTCCCGTTCGCCGGCTGGCCCACTGTCCACGGTACAACTGGTTGCAACTTCATGTTGGCATCAGTATCAGAGCAAGTCAGGTTGATCCTCCAGGGCTGACTAGTAGGGTTGCGGTGCTCGCGGGGTCATAACGCAAGACTCCTGCCTGGGAATACTCTTGACTCGTTCCGTTCTGCCCGCATTCAAGCGGAGCCAAGCCAGCCACCCAGGCGCGCACCCAGAAGTTGCAGTCCTCCGGCAAGGGGTTCTAATTTGGATTCGAGACGTTGACGATTGGATTGGCTTCGACGATGATGTTGTATCTCTGACCTATCGAGACAAGAAGAGACGACGTGTTGAATGGTTTGACCGGCACGAAGTCACCTTCAACAATCGTCAGCAGATGGTTGTCGACTGCGAAGATGAACGTCGTCTGCCAGGAAGTGTTGATGAGGCGTAGTAGGTACCGTTTGGCTCTCGTGACGGGGTTTGTGGCAATGTTGTTGAAATGAATCTCATAAGGCTTCGGGATGGGCAGAAGAGCTTCCTCGCTGTTGTTAAAACGGGTGATGTTTCCAACGGCATTACCAACACCGCCCAGAAGAATGTCGGGGGTGGTAGGTCCTTGATAAAGAGCATTGAAGGCTCCGTTGTGTACTAACATTGCCTTTTTAGTATGCCAGAGCGTGCTTGGTCGCCTTTATGAATGAGATACTCACCAATCCGTGACAATAAGAGGCTCGATGGCTTCGTCATAGGGAGATACTGTAGGTCCATGGATTGTCTAAGAGAAGTCAAATCACAGTCGCTGAAAAGTCTCGCATGCTGAGTACTCACGATCGGAGCTTGAAGACCGTCGGCGTACTACACGCTGTAATGTGCGTGGTACCAGGAGCTTCCGTACTGCGTGGCGTTCCAGATGTACACGAAGTAGTCCTCTGGCGCAATGGGGCATTGGGTAAGACCATTGACTCCGTCCATGTGCATAGTATTATGCTGACGGATGCCATACCAGTGAATGCTGGTTCCGTTCAAGCCCAGGGAGTTTGTGACGTTGATGTGAACCGTGTCTCCCCAGCATGCTTCGATCAAGGGGCCGGGAAAGGTGTTGTTGAACAACTTGGCTTCCGTGAAGTTCAAACCATCTGCATTGATCCAGCCGTCTGAGACGTCTAAAGTGATATAGCGATCAATCCCGACCGGCATTTCGCGCTCATAATCGGTGTCAATCGCAAATCTTTCTCCGGTTTGGGGATTATGTAGCCAGCATGACTGATCCTCGGATCCACCGCGGTCCGCAGTACTGCCATCCCGGTAAACTTGGGTATTGGCATCTACAATGATCAATGTTGCTGCCAGTTGGACTGAAGTCCGGATATCCTGGCTGTCCATTAAGTCCAGTAACATTTGTCGACAAATCGAACTTCGTGGGTCCACGAGTTACATCTCGCAGTGCCGGTGACCCGAACAATGCGTGGGATACATCGTTCGCAATGACCCAAATCTGGCGCAGAGTCAACATGACGAAGGCTTTTCAACAACTGGCTGCCGTAGAAAAAACAAACGAAAAAAGGTTGGTTCGTCAAGACTGGCCAGAAAAGCTTGCTCTAGGGGATCGCGCAAAGGGATACAAATGGTCCCGAGGCCTACGGGAGCTGCCGAAGGTACTCCGTTCCGGTATGGCGGCTTTGGGATAACATCGAAATAAGACATAAATGTGGCTGTGGAGGAGGAAAACTCAAACTCGTGGTTGTTCTTTGCTGGGGAACGGAGCGGCGCCTGTAAGCATTTGCGTGCAACATTTCAAGAATCCATGAGGCATTTGAGCGCCTTTTCATTGAGTCGCCAAGAATCGCAGACATTTGATAATCTTAACGTCTTGGCCAGCCCAGATTATCGAAGGTCTTGGACGGCTACTTGACAGTTGACGCAGACCTTGGCGCACGTTTGGGACGTGTGAGGCGACCAGGTTGAGTAAACAAACAAGAGTATGGCTAAGAGGCATGCATTTACCAGTACCACAACGTCCGTAGGGCCTGCATAGACTAACGATATGTTCTGGCTCGAGGGACGGCCGTCCGGATTATCAGGCAGGCGTACATTTCCTGCGAAGCAAAGTTGAGAGACGGCAACGCAAATCAGAGTTTATGATCGCCAGCGAACGACGCTGCTCTGCGCAGATATCGTTCTTTTAGGGAAGTACTTTGGGTGCTTGACGCGACTCAAATCGAAGGGACTTCCCTGGGAATAGGAGACACGCAGCAGTCTCTCTCGCAATGTGTAGAATGCGAATGTCTCACGACTCACCTCTAGTCTCCGTTCGTCAATGCCCCTACCAGAACACGGATTCGTCAAAACATTCGAGGAGTATCTGTGGATTGTAGAAATGTTCATGGGCAAACTGAGTTTCAGCATCTCATACTCGTCTAGCAGAACCCTTGTTCCTTCTCACATGGTTGGATTCAAGAACGACCACAGCCTCATCAAAAATGTCATTCTCGAAAACGTAAGACCATTTCTACCAATCGGACTAAATCTCTAAACGTCTGCCCTAAGCGTTGGCTCTAGAATCAACTTCATGGGGAAGAAACGCGTGATCGAGGCATGTTTCAATGAACTTGAAATACACTTGTCCCTTTCTACTTCGTCTTCATCCAGGTGCAATATCGTGGGCGTCATTGACGCTTTGAGCTTCGGCACCCTGCTGGCCTGCGGCAGTTGATCCCGATGCAGTAGTCCAGGCCCTTGTGTGACTCGCCGTAAAAGCCCACACTCAGCATCAAACGCCATTGTGGCACAGAGAATATGCACGGCTCAAGCCTCCTTCGGGTGGGATTTACGTGCAAGATGCTGCTGCCTCTCATTACTCGGCCGTATGAGCCAAGTAGCCTCACACTAGTCAACAAAGCTATTGACCAGCGACTTACGCCAACCCAGAGATTCCCTCGGACAAAAGACGCCTACTTTATGAGGAAAGCATGGAACATGAGCACACTTTTGATCCCCAGCTGAAAGTCAACTTTGAGAGGCTCGGTCCGCCCCCGGTGTAACCCTCGGGAAGTCACAGCCACTAACACAGAAACGAATACAATATGTTATGATATATCCCCGGCAAATCTTCCCCCTTGTAGCTCCATGCGCCGACCGGATGTCTAAAGACCCATGCAAGTTTCTGGTTCTGGGTCATGCTGGATGCTGTCTGGATTTGAACCAGTTGGTAAGAGATTCAATCCCAGATCGAGTAAAGAGAAAATGCCATGATGCAACGTCTAGTTTGCCTTTCCAACCAACTCAGATTGCCAGGAACTTTCCTGTCATGAGCCTACGATTGCATCTGATTTGATGAGCTATTCGCTTTGCTTACTGATCCGCCAACTTCTGACAGAGAGAGCCTTGGCGACTGCTGATCACCTGTTGTGCAACCGGCCCCAAACAGCCACCGTGGCGTAGGAAGGCATCTTAGTGGCCAGTCTACCCAGAAGCTGGAACCGATGGATTCATTCATCGGAAGTGGCCGAACAGCACGTAATTTGCCGGAGAGTAATACTACTTACTGTGCCCAGCGACTGCTCAAGTCAACGAGAAGATGACGAACCAGTCATCCAATTATATGGAGCAACGAACCGAATACCAGCATGAATCTTTGATGACTTTCAATAGTGATGGACTGTTTCGATCCTGCGTTGCTTGAATCTCTCTGTCCACGGAGCATGATGACCTGGCAAAGAGTATCCGAACGTTTCAACCACGCGACGCGAGACTTATGAACGAAACCCCAGTATCACGAGATTGAACTTGAACAGACCTCCGTTTCTTCCGATATCTGATATTGCTAGCTGGCAGTACCCCCAGTCTGTCTCAAAGTTTCCGATCTTTGAGACATAATTGACTGGAGACCAATGTCAAAACGTCACGTCTCTAAGGCCTGGAATCGAGACGTCCTTGGCAAATGGCGTTCACTCTGAAGTCAGTACGAGCGAGGTCTGGTGGAGCAAGTTTCGCAACAGAAATTGGCTAGCTGTCATTTGTAGAATGACCCTGATTACCGACGACATATATGGAACAATAAATCTCCAACAGACATTGCTGTCAGCGTTATCACATGCGCTCCGAGTTCAACTCGGAAGTCAATGCTTCTGAAATACTGCCTGAATAGGTGAGGACAAGGCACATGAGTTCGTGCTGTGGCCGTGTTATAAAGAAACTCTGGGGTACATATCGTCACACGAGTCTTCAGCCGAGATACTCATTCTATCTTCCAGAATACTCCTGGAATGTTCGATTCACCTAAAGAACCAACTCCATGGGCCAAACGGCCGCGGTAGTTGAAACAAACAACCTCAAGGCGTAGGGCGTCGCTCGTGGTAGCCGGGAAAAGCCTGCGCTGCCGAGCAGCCAGTCTCACACCTGTGGCTCATTGCCACGATCATCTCATGTGGTTTCCATATGGACAATACAGAAAAGCCCTCTCACTCTCGCGTGTTGTTACAATCAAGCGCCTCCGTGTCTCATCTTTCTTCCTGCTACTGGTTGATTCTGCCCAAAGAAGATGCGTGTGCAAGGCCGGTAAGCATGCGGGCGCCACGTGCCCTGCCATCCTCCGGAGGGACGAGGGCGATTGCGACCCATGGGTTTGACAATGGCGGCCAATTATTGAGGCTTGGTACCAGAATCATACCATATCATACCATATCACCTCTTCAACGAGGCAACTCCAGCAAATGTGGTGACTGGTACTCACGAAAGACCTCTTGAATAGCTCCGAGGAATGAGATTGCAATGCGCCATCCTTCAGCGCGGAGGTAGGCGGCGGTAACCCATAGAGGAAGCACTCAAAGTCAGCAGTAATCGACCTCTTATAAGACAGCAACTTCTCCACTCACCGAAGCTCGAGATATCCATCAAACAACCACGATCTCGCATCATCAAGCATACATACAGTCGCATTCGCCTCAAACTTCAGTGGAATCACACCGTTGTCGCTAAACTCCTCTCTTTTTGTTGTCCTGCATATGCAAGCAACTTAAGCTACATCGCTTGGACAGGCAAAATTTCTATTTATTGTCTGAGTCGCCCGCTCGCCTCCTGGAGAGTCTTCACCCTGGTTCGCCCAGAGTTCGCAATAGCCAAGCCCAGGAACTCCAATCACAGAATCGCTGGCTGTCCGGTCTGGATCCACCTCCTCGTGTTACACCAACACCCGATCAGGCCCTTGACCCTGGGTCAGATCGATCGAGTCTGCTAGTTCAAGGATCGAGAATTTCAGAGTACAGAAAAGCAACATAGTGGTCCAATCCTTCGGAGCTTGAGCCTCAGCTCTCATCGAAATCGCCCCATACTCACACTAGTGAAAGACATCACGATGTGCACCTATTCTTATCTTCACCACCACCATGTTCAGCCGTGTGCTCGACCAATCGACTATGTTGTACATTATGAATTCTGCAGGGATGCCGGTGTGGATCCCGACGGCAAGACCCGTGTTCCGTGCGAAAGGGTCTTCTATGATCCCGTACAATCGATTGACTTCGATAACCCTTGCGCCACGGGTGGGTGTCTCATCTCTCCCGACTGCAGTTCTGGCACATGCCGACTTCAGGAGCTCAATGGACATTGGATCTGCTGCCAATGCAGCCGGGGCAGCAATTCCCTCCGATGGTGTCGACACAAGATGAAAAAGAGCCCAGACACGTTCTGCTACCACCGAGTTTGCGAAAACTGCAGTCCGGACGCCGGCACCTGAAGACCTCGGCTGACTAAAGCAGTCAAGCAGAACTATCTTGGCGCCATCTTCGCTTCATAGGTAGAAATAAGGTCACTTGGCAAGAATACACGACAAGGGCGGAAGAACGGAATTCGGAATCTTGAAGAAAGTATCGTGCTGGGAGGTTCAACTTTTTGGAACCAGAGAACGCCACATATGAGGTGATGCCAGTCACCGGCTGTCAAATCCATATCCTCGGTACCTCATGTGGCCCTGCCTGTCAGGATCAGTCGAGTCTAGACTTACGAGCCGCACACCGAGGGCTGAAATCAGGTGGTACAAGGGGTGCGAGGCGGCCAGTCAAGTTGAAGGGGTTTGCTCGGCAAGGGTGAAGTAGGCGATAGAGAGCGCCTCTCGCAACCAGCTCATGCTCAAGTTGGTTACGGAGAGGTAGGATTGGCCCGAGGCTGAAGATTAGGAACAAAATGGCTTGGGAGCCTTCAGATCATATCGTGCAAGATAAACCAATCGAAATGATCCCGTTATAGTCTGCATGTTTCACACGACTGGTTCGCACATTTTCCTCGCCGTAGAATATCTTGCGATAACTTATCAACTCCGGACTTAGTTCCCGGTCCAACGCTGCCCGACTCCGTTGAACTTGGCGATTGACAAATATCAGAAACCTGGCTGCCACGTTTTTTGGCCAATAAGTCCGCAAACTATTTGCTCCTTTGGATGCGACTTGCGAGTTAGTCCTGGTATGTTTGATGACGGAACACGACGGGCATTCATATTTATCTCATCTAGATGGGTGGTAAGTGATCGACAGGGGAAGAGTCGAGATCATGGCCGCCTCCGCGTCATCCAATATTTTGACGCGGTCGGGGTGGTTCGCCGAATGAATCTCCTTCGTCGAGTTTAAGAGAAGACTTACGGCTATATAGATCCAGAGGCGATCCCCTGAATACTCGGAATTTTGAAAGCAGAACCATCGGTCAAATAACGAACTCTCGGACGGCATCTGGGAAGCAATTATCCCGCTAAAAGCTTTGATATATCTCACTCAAATTTATCCAAAGAATTCTCTCTTGTCACTTTTCCTTTATCCTGCGGAAAGGCTTTTGTAAAAAACCCTAACAGTCGGAATCAAGACAACATGTGCAACACAATCTCTTACAAGCTGCCTTGCGAGCATGTTAAGACCCAAGTCATTTACTGCTCCAAAGCACCATCTGGGTCTAAGAAAAATCACTCGAACCGCAAAACCTGCAGGGATGTCACCCACGAGAATATCCCCTATCCACCACCGCCTGGGTACGACCAGCGGCCTCTGCCCAAGTGCCCGCTCACAGACTGCCCGTATGAGGCCCGCAACCGCCTCTGGAACTGTTGCTGGTGCGGCAAGGGCTGGAATGACTACGGCCGTTGCAGCTGCGTCATGATCATTGACGGAGCCCAGTATCGCTGTGAGCACATTTGCTGCAACACTTGCACTGCTGCCGTAGACGGATGATTGGCGACAGAACCGATATTTCAGATCTTTTTCGAGTCAAGGGAGACCGTGTCTGTCTTTCGTTTTGTCGCAGTCTTGGGCCTCAAGACATCCCGCTGCTAGGAAACATGGAGTTTGTGATCGGTAGTCAAGGATGCAAAATGGATGTTGTGCTGGTTTCTCAAGTATTCATGGTCTCGCCTTATGGATGGCAACGAGATTGGGATGGCAACGAGATTGGGACTAGAGAGACAGGATCTTAATAGCGTAGAGTTCCCGATTACCACAGCTGGTTTTCTTGCAACAAATTAGACATTGGAGACTGCCGTGTTTGGAACACTCAACGTGCGTGTCACTTCTTGGTTTTGCGACAATCCTAATGATCTACTGGTCTACCTCGTCGATTTCTAAATAAGCGTTTAATCTGATTACGCGTTGACGAAATATGTCGTCGATGTTGCTCGCACAGAACGCCAGATGCCACTGCCAATGCGAGATCGGGTTCTGTTCAGATACCCAGATGAAGCGGACCTCTGACGAGCCTCCAGATCCTGCACTCTTGCATCCCGATCCAGCCACCTCACCCGCATCACGTACGCCACAGAACACTCGACCACTCATGTTTCTCGGCAGCCGATAGAGGAACCAAAGTTCCGGGTTCAATATCTCAGCCCCGAGGTCTCATGATTTTCGTAGGACCCTCCAACTAAGTGAATACGAGACATGTGGTTCGTTCTTTCAGAGAGAGATCTCCATTACCCTGGCACCGGGAGAGCTGGATCATTGCCCCTTCTTCGCTGACTCGTGGAGGAATCATGACCCATGCAACTGCACGTAAGCTGTGTAACTGGGCGGAGCTGGTCGAGATCGCCGTGAACCAATACTTGCGTGGATCGGTGTAACGTCAGCTGCAGGTATTCGTCGGGGACTTCACCTAGATTTACCTTCGAGCACCTTCATGTCTTTGACCTACGTCGCGTAATGACCCAATTGGTCAGTCCTTGAAGCCTTGCGAGTTGGTTGGAATCGCTACACCACCTTGGTCCCATGGTCATAATCAACAATATCGAGTTCCGAGACATTGGTCCCGATGGAGTGAACTCTGGTCAGCTCCACTGCATGTCGCACAAACCTGGCAATCGGTGAAGCCCCCATGATGACAGAATACGTGGGAAAACGTGAGTTTGTTCGAGATGGTTGGCAAGAAGTGAATGTGTGTCAGAAATGGCGGGAAAAGCAAGTAAGTGAGGCGTCGATTGGCAGACTAGATGGAATAGTGATCATGTAGAGGTCACTTTCTTTGTAGGAGGCAAGTTTACCAGAGGGCTTCGCTCGAGATTACTGAGATGCAGAGTATATAAGACGCAGGTCGTTGCATGCAGTGAAGTAATGGTCTTCTCACTTCTGCATCATCGTGAGCTGTCAGCGTCATATCATTCGTATTTCCCAAGGTTCGAAATCTTCAACATAGTGAGATCAGAACAACACCAAGATGTGTCACGGTCATCCTCGCTGGCACCCTTGCTCTCATACCTCCATCAACTGGCACTACTGCCCCTCGGCCCTCATCGACCTCGAGACCGGCGTGGAGACCCCCTGCACCCATCTAAGTTATGCTACCGCTCAACCCAGCAATGCAGACTGCCCTCTCCTGAACTGCCATTACAAGGCTATGGGTGGTACCTGGACGTGCTGCCAGTGCGGCCAGGGTCCAAATACGCAGGGTTGGTGCACCATGCCGAAATTGGCACACGACCTCAATGGCATGGTCTCCAAGGACACCATGACTTGTGATCACGGCTGTTGCGCCGAATGTGCACGTTACCGTAAGGAGTTACTTTTATTATGCCACAAGCTGACGCAGCTAACTCGTCGCCAACTAGTTCCGACGCGTGCGGTGACTCCCGATATGACATTCAGCGAACTTCGTAAGGGAACGGCTAGCCGCAAATTTGGATATAGCTCTGCAACTCGCTCTCACCGCCGAGGCTCAGCTGTGTCTGGGGTTAATGGTCTCATCACAGCGAACGGGGAGGAAGAAACAGCGTCACCATCAACATCCGGATCCTCTTTTCAGAGCAGTGTGTCTTACAAGTCATCCGCTGCAAGCAGCACTTCTAAGAGCTCCCAGTCTTCAAGGAAAGGCTCACACTACAAAGTCGATCTGGAGTATACCTCATCCAGGAGACATAAGTCGTCATCGGGAAAGACGAGTAAAAAGACTTGTTCCTCGAGGGCACGGTAGCTACTGCAGTGGCAGCTTACACTCTATTGGGCTTCGCTATAGGGGTAATAACTGGAATTTTTGATGATGAATTCTTGTACATTAATATTTTCATTCGAACCATCCCGTAAACGCTTAGTTATGCCAACTTCAACGTAATGTTAATCCACGCTGTCGTAAGCGTTGCTGTTTGTCTTATATCAGTCTTTACTACTGGGACAGAACAAAGAGGGGTGGATGAACCTTCTATAGCCATACAATCTGAAAACAGAGAAGTTTGCTGACTGACACACTAGTGTAGTGGCGAGATGTAGTCCAAGAAGATAAGTGTAATTTAGCAAGTCTTGCAGCTGTAATTGATATGCCTTATTGACATTGTCCACGCGTAAGAATGAAAGGTTCGAGAAATTAATTGATCAAACACTCTGAAAATAAAATTCAATCTGAGACCGAAGAGATACACGTGGGCAGATACTAAGAAAGGGCGATATTTGAGACTGAGGAACCCAAGGAGACGCGTCCCCCGGTTCTGTAGGTGCCTAGTCATAGTCCTTGCACAACATTAAATGATTTTTCGTTATTTTAATAGGAACATAAAGCCTACGAACCGATTTGAGGAATTATTTAACGTTTTGAATGTTTTGATAGATAGAGAAGTATCTCGCAGTCTGAAATGATTAGTGCTGAAGTAATCCATGGGTTAAAAGGGCTTCAAAGGCCATCCATCTCACCTACAATTTATGAGAGGAGTTTCAGCTCTTTTTCATCCAACGGAAACCCTTATGGATACCCTTTTGTTAGCCCCCAGGAGAGGGTGGTTTGGCTATTCACTGATACGGCTTGAATACAAAGTTCGGGGCTTGCCCACCTCCGCAGCAGTGGTCAGAGGAATGAACTGACTTGGCTTGTCAACGCCGGAAACGTCAGTACATCTGTAATACCATCAAACCATCCGACGTTACTATCGGCGGCGACGTTTGGGAAACCCTCAAGGTTGCTGGCTGTTGTGCGATGGCGCCCTACCGTCGCCGTCGTTGGCGGAAACGCTCGGCAACCTGCAACGTTCACCTCAGGGACGCTCAAAGGTTTCTGGCTTTCCCATTGCACCTCATATTCAAATGAATCAGTTGGCTCCTTCCTACATTGAAGAAGGTAGGCAGGTCAGAATTGAAGGAAGTCAAATTCAAGGGAAGGAATGCATCACGACTGACGAACATCGCCAGGAAAGCATGCCAAATCTCTCTTTCCCCAGGCTCTCGCCGTCGAACGTCAGGTTTGGGGAAGGCATTCTCGCTTCGTCACTGTCAAGACGTGGACTCTGTTCACATTTCCCAACGCCCTCCATCTCTCCATCATTTCGGCGGTGCATCATTCCTCTGGTACCAACAACAGATTCATCCTTCGACTTCTCGGTCGGAAAACAATGAGAGACGTTGTCAGACGCCGCTTCTGCCGACCGAGATCGAGTAACAGAACCGCCCAACATGTTTTTCCCCTACAAGTCTGGTAAATCAGAACCCGATCGCAACAGGTCTGTCCGCTACCACTACATGGCGCCCATGTGGGAGAACACCAACCTGGCGATGGAACGCTTGGCCTTCGCTATTTACAATGCACCCGAGGAAGAATTATTCATGTTCGCATGCATGCTGAAGTTGCCAGGCGACGACAGAGATTGGGACCTGCAGACTGATTCCGATTCTTCGGGCTCCGAAATAGGGCCGCTCCTCATGTCAGATGACTCGCTCGATGGGGTGCTGGATGAGGGAGACGAAGGCGACGACGCAATAGCGGCAGAGGCTGATGCGGAAGATGTGGAAATGACAGACGCCCCAGCTTATCCCGAGCTCTCAGCATCCAACCTCGTCGACGAGGACCGGAATGCTGCAGCCTTACTAGCCGCAATGTCAACGATGGCGCATTCGAGTCCCGGTCATCCACAGGAGTCGACACAACCCCGTCAGTCCGCAGCAGGGCGACCTCTGTTAAACCAAGAAATCGGGAAATCTGAACATCACGAAGATTTTCATACTGCAGGTCTGCACGCGGCGGACGATCAAAATGGAACCGTTGAGCACGTAGAGGACGTGCAGGGCAGCCCGACAAGTCCGTCCAAAAGCGACGAGGACCGAGTTACCACCGAGCACGTGGAAGACGCGGCGGACTCCCGGAGCAACTGCAACAAAAATGATGACAATGACGACGATGGTGACTGGGAGGACTACTTGGATCCGGATGCGATAGAGGAAATCCGGTGGGAGCTTACAGCCAAAGTCATCGATGCTACTGTATGGCATAGGACTACCCAACGTATTCCCTACGACATGACAGAAGACCCCGACGATATCAGTGCCACATATATCTACTGGGCAATGCTCGCAGCAAACGAGTGTGGAAGATTCTACGATGGATTAGTAGCACGATCAGGCGAAGCCGACAAGGAACACAAAACCAGGGGTCGCAGGGCAGAACGACGCATTTACAATGGCTTGGCCAAAAAGTTTTCGGATGATTGGATCCAGGTACAACGCGAAGCCATGTTTCCGGAGTTCGCGCGGCAACAGCAAGCGGAACGTGTTGCTCGAAGACAAGAGTTTCTTTCCCAGGAACAAAAAGAAGCTTATGGCATCAAACGGGACAACTTTGAAGAGGCAAGGACAAAGCTATTGGCCAGCAGACGTGAGATTGCAACCAAATTCCTGGCTCGGGAATATCTGATGGATATGAATGCAACAAACACAGCTCGCAAAGCCATCCAAGGAACGTTCCCAGGTACGGCGCAGTACACGCGAAAACCTCTGCCTAGTAGTCCCCTTCACCAATCAGTAACGATGGAGGAGTACGAATCGAACCCAAGCTCGGCATATCCAAGACGTCGCTAGTAGTTGAGCTGGGCTTCGCAGAGTTGGGAAGGTTATGAAAAGTTGGGAAGGGTGTGTGGCACTCAATGGGCGCACAGCAACCATTGCAACGGTGCCGTCGCGGCTCAATTACGGGTTCCGGCCTCCCGTCATGAGTTGAAGGGCTCAATTATTTTTACGGGTTTTGGAAGTCAGAGGATTATCTTGTCGGCATTGCGGCATGAGAGCGGCATTGGGAAGCGACGTTTTGAAGTATTGTTTTAGACGCATTGGATTTGAATATCATAAGACTGATTGACCATAAGACCGCCATACGTGTGGGGAAACCTTAGTTACATCACAGCGTTTAAGCAAAAACTCATTCTAGTGTTTCTCTTCGGCGTCCTGAACAATGGCGGTGGCCGACTGCTCGTTGGCTTTTTCGTGTGACGCACTCTCGGAGTCAACGCCGAGGCGGTTTCCAGAGAACACTTTCGAAGTAGAGTTAGCCCTGGAATGTCGGCACACTGATCAACTTCATGTAACTCGCAAGCTTCCATCTCCTCGAGAGACTTCGCTTTGGTTTTTTTGATAAAAAACCATACAGACACAACCAGAGCCCAGTTAAAGACACAGAACATCAGGAATGTTCTCCTGCCGAGGTTCTCTACGGCGTGAGGGGTCACCTGGGAAAAGACGAAGTTGAATAGCCACTGAGTCGACGTTCCAATCGCAATGCCAGCTTCGCGAATGCGTGACGGAAATATCTCTCCCATGTAGACCGACCTACTGCACGTGAGCTTGAAGTCTTTCGGTACCAATGTTAATGAACTCACCCAAGGCGCTGGGCCCAAGAGATGTTGTAAGACATGGCCTCCAGATATATCATCGTCATAGAAGCAATGGCAGTGGACGTCAAGCCTTGGTCGACTGATTTGGGCGGATTTGTTGCGGTCAGACAGGCAATGATGAGCATGTAAGCGCCCATCAAAAGAGCCCCGGTCATTAGGGAACCACGACGTCCCATACGCTCGACCAGAAAGAGGAGATAAAACAGACATGGTACGACCTTGACCAAACCGAAAAATCCTGTGATCAGCAGGTTATCCTGACCGGCACCGACGGCTGCGAAGACCTGAGGGGCGTCTGCGAAGAGTGTCAGTGGCGGATGTCTTTAAGCGGGTAGCCCAGCAAGATCTGGAGGCTCACAGTAGGCTAAGGAGGTAGGTGTTGCCGGTAAGTTGAACGCCTGGGGTATCGTTGTAAGTCGTGATGCAGAACTATTGCTGAGGCACTAACCAATCTGAAGAGCAATGATGAGTATGATGCGGTAGCGGTTGCTGGGCTGGATGAGCTGTCTCCAGGTAAGACCCTCTTTTTGGCCCTGCTCCTCTTCGATACTCGCGATGATTTCAGCAAACCTGCAGGATGTCAACGTCTCAACTCGATCTTCGGGAACAGCCTCGACGCACTCTTGCTGAACTTCGGCGGTGTTCTCGCCACCTCGAACCCAGATCAAAGACTGCAGAGCTTCATCTCTACGCCCTGCCTTGACCAGCAAGCGCACGTGTCACAAAAGGGTATGGTATAGAGTGAAAGAGTTAGTATAGATAGGTGCAAAATCGAATATTCATTCTTCTCTAGCCTTCTAGTCTATTATATAAGGGTATATAAGAGCTAGAGGACTTATCTAGGGAGCTACTTAATACTCTTTATTTATAAACTTCCCTAGGATAGCTTATTACTTAAGGTATTACTTAATATTCCCCTTCTATAGACTCCTAGGATAGCCTATTATCTAAAGCGCTATTTAATATCCCTTTTCTATAAACTCCTATAAAGTAATCTAATAAATCCTTTTCTTTATAATCTTATTTTAGCTTATAATATAATCCCCTCTCTTGAAATTAATCTATCCTTAGACTAAGCTATTCTATAGTTATCTAGAGAATACCTAATACCTTCCTAGTTCTTAGTTCCTATAGGTCTAGAATTTAATATCCCTAGTTTTAGCTATATAACTCTTCTTTAGATAGCTAGATAGCTTAGAATAATAATTAGCTAATAATAAGATATCTTATTCTCTATCCTAGCTACTCTTATAACTCTATATCTAGATATTAAGGGATTTTATAGCTAAAAAGCCTAAAAAAGTAATTAGCTAGTAATAAGATATCTATCCCCTATTCTAGCTACTCTTATAGCTCTCTATATAAAAAGTGCTTAGAGGAGCTTAGAAAAGTAGTTAGCTAGTAATAAGATATCTATCCTCTATTCTAGCTATTCTTATAGCTCTTTATATAAAAAGTGCTTAAAAGAGCTTAGAGGAGTAGTTAGCTAGTAGTAAGGTATCTATCCTCTATTCTAGCTACTCTTATAGCTCTTTATATAAAAGGTGCTCAGAGGAGCTTAGAGGAGTAGTTAGCTAATAGTAAGATATCTATCCTCTACTCTAGCTATTCTCATAGCTCTTTATATAAAAGGTGCTCGGAGGAGCTCAGAGGAGTAGTTAGCTAGTAGTAATCTAGCTACTCTTATAGCTCTCTATCTAAAGGTCTATGACTACTTAGTCGTTATCTAGATACCTATAGCCAAATTCCCTCGCGAGGGTTATTCCTTCTTTTGCAGGGTTGCGCTAAAATATATTATTATTCGGGCTTATTTTTATTACTTTAAATTCGCTCTCTGAATTATTATATTTTCTACTTATTATTATATTTTTAGTAGCTTTATAGGGGTAATAAAGATATTCTCCCTCTAGGGGTAAAAGAGGTTATTATTATAGTACGGGGGGTTGCTAGTTATTATCTAGTAGTTATCTAATGCCTCCCTATGTATAGTAGGGTTAAATAAAGTCGAATAATATAATAATCTAGGGATTATCTTCTTTTTAGCTATATAAAAGGCTAACTTTAGCGTTAAGTTAAAAAGTATAAATATCGTTTGAAATTTCGCCCTACTAAAATCCTTCTTCTTACTTCTTTAGATTATAATACTAATAAGTTACTATTAATCTCCTGCTCCCTTATTATAACTTTATCTTAATTATTATATAATAAATCTATTACTATATCTTCTGCCATTACTAATGCTACCCCCTTCCCTACTAATACCCCGGATGCTTCTTATAACCCTATAATAAGTGAGCTGTGGATATGCTCCTGCTGCTGCTACCTCCTGGCGTAGGCGAAGTAGGAGCTGCCTAAGGATGATATTCCTGAAATCAAGCTTCTTGCGAGCTTGATTATCTGCTTTGAGAGTAATAGTAAGCACCTAGTCCTTAGCTAGTGCTTATCTAGTGCTTCGCTAGCTTTGGCTTCAGAATTTGTTGCTAATTCATATATATTTTTTTTTTTAGACGCCTCAACCAAATGCAAGCGTTGCGCCAAAATGGGCAATGGAAAGGCTTGCATCAACATAAGTTTTACATATTTAGGTGCCTCACTACTAGCTAACTGCTCCTCTGAGCTCCTCTGAGCACCTTTTATATAGAGAGCTATAAGAGTAGCTAGAATAGAGGATAAGTATTTTACTACTAGCTAACTACTCTTTTAAGCTCCTTTAAGCACTTTTTATATAGAGAGCTATAAGAATAGCTAGGATAGAAGATAGATATCTTATTATTAGCTAACTACTCCTCTAAGCTCTTTTAAGCACTTTTTATATAAAGAGCTATAAGAGTAGCTAGAGTAGAGGATAGATATCTTACTACTAGCTAACTACTCTTCTAAGCTTCTTAGTTATAAAGTCTCTTAATATCTAAATATAGAGCTATAAGAGTAGCTAGAGTAGAGGATAAGATATCTTATTATTAGCTAATTACTCTTCTAAGCTATCTAGCTATCTAAAGAAAAGTTATATAGCTAGAACTAGGGATATAAATTTTAGACCTATAGGAACTAGGAACTAGGAAGGCACTAGGTACCCTCTAGATAACTATAAAGTAGCCTAGTCTAAGGATAGACTAGTTTAAAGAGAGGGGATTATATTATAAGCTAGAATAAGATTATAAGGAAAAGGATTTATTAGACTACCCTATAGAAGTCTATAGAAAGGGGATACTAAGTAGCACCTTAGATAATAAGCTATCCTAGGAGTCTATAAAAAAGGAATACTAAGTAATACCTTAAGTAATAAGCTATCTTAGGGAAGTCTATAGATAGGGAGTACTAAGTAGCTCTCTAGATAAGTCCTCTAGCTCTTATATATTTTTATATAGTAGATTAGAAGGCTAGAGAAGAATGAATATTCGACTTTGCACTTATCTATACTAACTCTTTCACTCTGCACTATACCCTTTTGTGAAGAACGTGTTACAAAAGGGTATAGTATAGAGTGAAAGAGTTAGTATAAATAGGTGCAAAGTCGAATATTCATTCTTCTCTAGCCCTCTAGTCTATTATATAAAAGTATATAAGGGCTAGAGGACTTATCTAGGGAGCTACTTAATACCCCCTATCTATAGACTTCCCTAGGATAGCCTATTACCCGAGGTACTACCTAGTATTCCTCTTCTATAGACTCCTAGGATAGCCTGTTATCCGAGGCGCTACCTGGTGTCCCCCTTCTACGGACTCCTATAGGGTAGTCCGATAAATCCTTTTCCCTACGATCTCATCCTGGCTCGTGACAGCACGCTCTCCTTGCACAGCAACATGCCCAGTCCTAGAATAGCTCCGGGGACAAGCTGCAACCCAACCGGAATCTGCCACTGCAGCGTCGACGGCTTGATATGCTCGCTGACTCCGTAGTCTATCCAGTAACTCGTCATAACACCCATTGTGAAGAAGAATTGGAACATGCTACCGAGCATGCTGCGGATGTTCTTGGGCGCCATCTCGGCCGAGTACATGGGGATCACGACCGTAGCCATGCCGACGCCGACTCCGCGGACCACGCGAGCAACATAGAAGGCGGCCAGGGAATGGGTGTTGATCGTCTGGACCACGGCGCCGACGCAGAAGATGGCGGATGCGAGGATGATGGACCATTGGCGGCCGTACTTTGCCGTGAAGGGCCAGATGAAGAAGCACGAGAAGAAGGCTGTTAGGCAACTGAGTTAGCTCGTTGATGGGAAAAGGGTCTTTCTTCATTGATGGCATACCGCCCGCCTGCAAGAGACTCGTCGAGTTGGAGCCTACGGTTGCTTTTTGAGATGGGCCATATCGAAAGTCGTTTTGGAATCCCTCAAACGTAAGAATACCGCCGATGATTCCGGTGTCGTAGGCGAAGAGAAACGAGCCTACGCAGCAAAGAGCTACGAGGTAAACGGCTCGAAAGGTCCCGAGAGCTTTCGACATTGTGAGGCGATTGTGTTCAAGGCGGAATCATCCAAATCTTGTCGGAACACTCCAAGCTGACACATGCCTCATTTGAAAGGGAACTTGATGTTGATGTAGCCATCTTGAGGAGACGTCGATTCTAATGACTTTACAGTGCTCAGCACGCCATAGGAAGAGATCCAATGACCAACCTGCGTAGTGCGTAGGATCCATCGGCGCTGGTCGAGAACTGCAACTTCTCGGTCCATTGCTGAAGTCTTCCAAGCACGCAATGTGGACCCTTTCCTACGGAAGCCAGGGTCTGCCATGATCACCCAAGGATTTACCCAGTTGTGTCCCAGTTCGGCCCGTGAAACACCCGTCGGGTGTCGGTCGGTAGGCTCAAACTGGCTTGGTCGGGTCTCGACGTGGTCTCCGCATTTCGCTTTGGGCGTCCGGGCCGACTACCGAGACCATCGGCCGGTCGCGGGGTACAGCTCCGTGAGAATGACCGGAGCCGCCATTGGTCTTTGGGTGCAGCGGTCGATGAGAGCTTCATGACGTTGCAGCTTCAAGATCCACCTGCTGCGGGGAAGGGCATCACTGGGCGACGAGGTGTGAATTTGGACGGGGTCTGTCGCAGCGTTGGGGATGATTCGAGCCCTGTTATGGAGCTTTGCCAGCTCTAGCTCACTTATATGAGCTTGACGTGTTCTATGAAAGTTTACTTGTCTTACTGTTTCTTCTCGACACCGATTCGACCAGATACTCCCAGGTTATTTCGAGCGTAGAACCCGCAAAGTGGCACCGCAGAGACCCAACATCATCTTCATCATGGCTGATGACCATGCCCCCAAGGCCATCAGTGCCCACGGAGCTGGGATTAACCACACTCCCAACATCGACCGTCTAGCAACGGAGGGAATGAAGTTCAACCATTGCTATGTCACCAACTCCATTTGTACGCCCTCACGCGCGGCGGTCCTCACGGGAACGCACAACCATGTGAACGGCGTCATGACGCTGAACGACAGCATCAACAAGCATCTGCCCAACGTGGCTAAGCATCTCCGAACTGGTGGGTACCGCACCGCGATGGTTGGAAAGTGGCACCTGGGCGAGGGGAAGGCAAACGAGCCCACGGGCTTCGACTACTGGTCCGTCCTGCCCGGCCAGGGCGGCTATTGGGACCCCGAGTTCATCGAACCGTCCAGCGGGAAATTCGAAGAAGGCTACGTCACAGACATCATCACCGACAAGTGCCTCGACTGGATCACCAAGACGAAAGACGCCGAGAAGCCCTTCTTCGTCATGTGCCACCACAAGGCGCCCCACCGCTCGTGGGAGTGCGACGACAAGCACAAAACCCTCTATACGGACCCGATCCGCGTGCCCGAAACATATGACGACGACTACAAGAATCGAGCCAGGGCGGCAAAAGTTGCCAGAATGCGCGTCGCTGAGGACCTGACATACCAAGACTTGGGACTCGTGCAGCCCGACGGCGGCAACAAGGTCAGCGAGCGCGTGGTTCAGGAGTCGGGGTCTGCGCAGCGCAAGATCCCGACTGACGTTGACAAGTTGATCGACAAGCAAGACTGGACGGTGTTCACGTTCAAGAACGGCGACGACCTCGCGCATTTCAAGTTCCAGCGGTACATGCAGCGCTATCTGCGCGTCATCCAGTCTGTTGACGACAACGTCGGGCGCATGCTCGACTACCTCGAGGTCCATAGGCTTGGCCGAGAACACAATAGTCATCTATACGTCGGACCAGGGCTTTTTCCTGGGCGAGCACGGCTGGTTCGATAAGCGCTTCATGTACGAGGAGTCGTTCCAAATGCCGTTTCTCGTTCGGTACCCCGCGGCTATCTCGAAGGGGTCCGTCTGCGACGACATCATCTGCAACGTCGACTTTGCCCCGACGTTTCTCGACTTTGCAAATTTGCCAGTGCCGAGCTACATGCAGGGCGAGTCGTTCCGACAGCTTCTAAGCGGAAAGACGCCGAAAGATTGGCAACAGATCGCCTACCATCGATACTGGATGCACAACGACATCATCCACCATGCGTACGCACACTACGGCGTCCGAGACCAACGTTACAAGCTGATTTACTGGTACAATGAGCCGTTGGATGTTGCAGGCGCGCGACCAGGTGGCGAGAACGATAAGGAATGGGAGTTGTTTGACTGCGAGAAGGATCCGTTGGAACTGTTCAACGAGTACCATAATCCGCAATACGCCGAAGTCGTAAAGCATATGACTGAGTTATTGAAGCTGAAGATGGTGCAGATCGGGGACGAACCTGTTCATCCGAGACTTGGTGCGGCGGCGGGTGGATCGATTGACTTGCCGAGTAAGTTGTGAGACGGCCTCGCGAGGCGCGTCTGATGTTTACATGAGAATCATGAATCAAGAAAAGTTTAATCCTGCCTCATTGAAGATCAATGATTGTTCCTCCAGCTCAATGTCTGATGTACCGGCAATTTCTCAGTGACTCGGTAAACTTGCGAGGCATCCGGCCATTCATTCCCCAGGACGTCACGGAACTGGATAGAGCTGTTTTGATCGAGAAACGGGGTCGTCATTTGGGATGACGCGAGCAGCTCTGTTTCCTGCCAACGTCTTTGCGAAGAATCGACGAGACAATCTTCCACGATATGTTCACCGCCTTCATCAAACCCTTCATGTTTCTCTGAAAACCGCGCGGGTCCAGCAGAGCGGCTGAGTTGTGGCACGCGCTGCAACATGAGACGAGAAGAAGATGATGTACCAGGGTGCCACTCGACTGTTTCAATAACCAGATGATGGATTTCTTCGGCTGCTTCCAGGCCGGGCCAGCCTCGACGCGTCAAACATGCTCACAATGCAGATGGCGGAAAGTGAGTGACCCCGACGGCTTGGATCGCCCAACACATCTCCTGTCCCTACAGCAGGCAGAGTCGACTCGGCGACTAATACGTCAAACTAGGTTCGATGCGACGATGGCTATGGCCAGTGCTGTGGCAATTGCTCCCGGCTCGGCCTTGACTGCTCGTTTACTGCTACAGATACAAACACACACGAACAAGGAGCGGGTCACCAGCAGCTGTCTCTGAGCAAGCCGCGAAAGCTCCGTGGCACGAGAGCATGCCGCACCTGTCGAGACAAGAAAGTCCGGTGCTCTGGGACATCTCCGCAATGCACCAATTGTAAACGCCTCGGCCGAGAATGCACCTATCCAAGCTCTGTACGCACGATCCGGGCTCCGTCTCCGCTCAGCACGTCCGCCGAAGGCGATGACCTGGTTTGCGGGTCCGACATCGCCCAGCATCTTCCCGCTTGTGTGGAAACCTTCTTCGAAAAGGTCTATCCGCTTCCATCCCATGCATTTCTACACCCTGACACGACAAGGGATCGATGTCGGGAGGGTAAGATAGATCCGGCTTTGGCCTACGCTATCTGCGCCGTGGCAACCCTTCACTCCGACTCTGATCTCCAGACCCGAGACAGAGCCACGCCATGGGTTCAGACGGCTGAGCGCAGGATATGGCACCACCTCGAGTGTCCTTCAATAGCTCGTCTGCAGGCTCTCTTGTTGATTATCCATTATCAGATGGAGACTGGGCGGTTTCAACGGGCGTTTATGCTCACCGCTACGGCGGCCAGATTCACCGCTGCCATGAGGTTGAACCATGAACGGCCTGACCTCGATCGTACGACCCAGGAGATCCGCCGGCGGGTTATGTGGTCTTTGAAGATCACAGAGAGATACTTCTCTGTAGGCCTTCCGGAATTTGAGGCTTGTCCGATAGAGACAATCTACTTGCAATTCCCATCGGCGGAAGAGGACTTCAGCCCCAGAAACGCACCCGGAGATCGTAGCAGTTACAGGTTATATGTTCAGCTGGAGATCATCCCAAGAGATATCATGAAGTTGACGAGAGGAGTCGCCCCCTGCGATCAGCCTTTCACACCTTTGACAAAACTGATCAGTGATTTTGAGAGGGACCTCAGAGAGGTAGGCTCCCAGATGCCCGACGGTACCAGCTTTTCCGTGTCTCGAATCGAGGCACATTTCGACGAGCGATGGTTACGGAGACGGCTTTTCATGCACGTGTCCTATCATCAAGCTCATTGCGATCTTTATCGCATTCTGCTTTTGGGATACCGCGAAGCAGCGCCTCGAGTCGTTCTCGAAGACGTGGGCGATCAGTACATGGCGGCTGCCCAGCATAGCTGTCTTCAGCATGCTACGGCGATCATTCAAATTTTAACAAATCTGAACCAACACAGCCCTCGTCACTTGCTTCTCGAGTTTGATACCGCAATATGCGCATACCATGCCACCAGGCTCGCCATCTTCATCTCTCGTTCCGGACGGGGACGAGGTCGTCCATCTCTGGAATTTGCAATGAGCCGGGCGGCTTTATGTCTCGCTGCTTTGAAGCGCTTCTTTCCGGCTTCTGCTCTGGTCAAGCCAATTATTGAGGACATGGAGAGACTGACGCAGGGTCATACACCTCAAGAAGCTGGAATCGGAGGGCTTTCGTCCCCGGAGTTCCAAGAAGGCAGGCGCAACCTGGAGCAGCAACTTTCTACTGCGGCTAAGGCACGTCAACGGCTGGCTATCCACAGTCTTCTTAGACAAGCCGACTTTACTGATGAGGATGACGGGGAACAATCCTCGTCTATATCAACAGTCGGCGCGTCCCCTGTCATGACCAGAAACACGCCAAGAGCATAGCGCATTTGGACTAGACGAATTCAATCTTTCCGACTACGCGAGCAGTTCGCGCCTGCAGGGATCATCGATACCCCAAAGCTTAAGGACTGAAAGGAAACAGGACAGAGCTGCGGCGTGTTTGGGTGGCGTAGCCTATTGTCGCAACTTCATCAACTTGACACGCGCAGACGCGCGCATAGGGCCGCAGAATGACCTTTTATGTACACAAGAACTCGGTATATCCCCAAGACAGCAGTTCATGTCCACGAAATAAGCTTTCACATCCCCTGCAGGAGACTTAAGCGATCTTATCTCCAGCCTGTATGGCCCTGGAGGGACCCTCCTGTCTGTGGCCTTTGAGCGTTTCAGCGCGCCTCGCGGTGCTCCCGCCCGTTGTAACCCCGGCAACCTGTTGAACGCCGTCTCAAGGCCTTGATAGCATGACTCGATGGCAGAATACCGTCGTGGGTCCGGTGGGATGGCATCTTAGTGAACGACTACAACAAGATAAATATCTTGGAGATGGCCCGCGTTGAACTTGAACATATCTTCGTCTCAATCAGAACCCGGCTTTTCTACTAGTATTGCACTTGATCACAACAAAGGCTTTCCGGTCAAGGTCCAGTTATCGAATCTCGTTAAAATGAAGTTCTCTGCTGTCTTCTTGCTCATCGCCAGCGTCGCCGCTGTCGCTGTCAGCACCGAAGTTTCCCCTCAACTCAGCCAGCCCGGCCGCCGCCAAGTCGACTGCGGAGCCTGCGCACGCTTGAACTTCTGCCCCGGGAAGCCTAACAACAACGAAGAGTGCGAGCTCGATGGTTGCTGCAAGCATTAAGAAAGTTCCCTCGGAATTCCAATCATTGGTACGCGACTTCTGAATCACAGCTGTCGAAATGACAAACTAATGGCGAATGAAGTATTACCCGATACCTTTCAGGAATGATATCCACGCACCACCAGCCTTAGGTGACTAGAGGGCCGAGAGGGAGATGGACAGGAAATAGTAAAACACAACCTGCGTTTAACAATTTGAGAGACATGTTTGCTGAGAAAAGATAATGAAGTTTTGTGACGTCCTCCGCTATTGTCTCTAGCTGTCTTTGATAAGAGCATGAATATTGATATGGTTCCAATGTTCGCGTGATTATGAGTTGACTGGCACGAGAAGAATTTGATATTTGTGCGTTGTGTACTCAATAGAAACCCGTTCTCGTCGTGGCCTAAAACGTTTGTCCTCAGATCAAACCAACGTCGCATTCAACGCTTGCAAGTCTTCCGTCCTTGAGCTACTCCCGATCCAGAAGTTGTACAGCCCAGTCTCAACCACCCACTCACCATCCACAAAATACCCGAGCTCTTCGTATGGAGCCGTCAGCCTGACCTGTTTTGACTCACCCGCAGCGACCTCAACCTTCACGAAACGTACGAGGTTCATGACAGGAAACTCAACCTGAGTATACTCGGGTCGGTAGTATAGCTGGACGACTTCCTTGCCTGACACCTCGCCAGTGTTTGAAACCAGGACAGTGATAATGACTTGACTGTTCTTGTCGCAAACATCGGAAGTGCCGTTGTTGCCAATGGAACTGCAAGTCAGAGTCGGAGATGATATGTCGAAAGTCGTGTAGCTCAGCCCAAACCCAAATCTCAGGGGCGCGTAGCGCGTCAGTTGCGGCGGGTACCAGTCGTACTTCGTTGCAGCGCCAAAGCCGCCCTCATCGTCCGTCGGGAAGTAGTCGTACGCGACCGGGAACGCTCCGTCGGCTTCAGGAAAAGTGATGGTCAGCTTACCGCTGGGGTTCACCTCGCCATAGAGTATCTCGACCAGCGCGTCAGCTGTGAACTATCCTGCGAGCCACGTGTGTAAAATTGCCTTGCTGCGCTTGGTCGATTCGTTCAAGAGGAACGTCTGGCCGCCGCTGAGTACCAATACCGTCGGCACACCGGCGTCGAGAACGGCGTCAATGAGGTCCTGCTGGAGACCAGGAAATCCCAGTTCGGGATGGCTGAAGCCTTCGCCGTCTGTTCTATGCACAGATTCGTAGGAATTGTCGAAGGATCCCCATCCAGAGCCAAGGACAACGACCGCAAGCCCGACTTCCTTGGCGGCGGCGACGGCTTCATCGATTCCGGAAGTGTCGTTGGTTCTGAGTACGTCGACTCCGGCAACGAACCTCACGTTCTCGTCGCCGAGTCCACGCTCCAGGCTACGGCGGACAGTATCGCCGTACGACGGATCGTAAGCGTTGTTGGCCGCATACTGACCAGTATTGAGAATGTCAGCATACAGGCCAAGAAGGGCAATCCGCGGGACCTGGTCTTTCTGGAGAGGCAACGTGCCGTCGTTCTGAATCAGAACAATGGCCTCACGGGAGATGTTGCGGTTGGTCTCGAGATGCCTCTGGTTTCTCAGAGTTGCGTTTAGATTATCAACAGACGGAAGAGGTAGCTCGAATGTGCCAGTGGCAAACTTGATCTCAAGAAGAGCCCGCACAGCCTCATCTACGAACCCTACGATCTCGGTATCGTTGCCAGAATCGATGAGGGCAGGAAAGACTGCAGGTTGAATCGGAGACAGTTCGTGCTCCAAGCCTCCATGGAGAGCCTTCAACCCCGCGTCTTTGAAAGACTTGGCAACCTTGGACTGGGTATACATGTTTCTGATGGAGCCAGCGTCGGACATGATCAGTCCTTCGAAGCCGAGTAAGCCCCGCAATACATCCTTATTGAGGTACTTGTTTCGGGACATCGGGATCTGGTCGACGCTTGCGTACGATACCATGAGGGAGAGCGGGTTGGCTTTTTTGAAGACTTTGACGTACGGGGCACCGATGTCGTTGAGGATGTGGTTCAGACCTCCTTGCATGCTGGCGGTGTTGACCCCGCCGCTGCTGGAGCCGTAGATCCAATGTTTGATAGTCGTCGCGACCTTCACGAAGCCGTTCTCGTCTTTTTCCTGCATCGTGTTGATGTATTTTGCGGCAAACTCTCCGACAAGACACGGGTCCTCGCCGAACCTGGATAGAGGACTGATTAGTGGAGTCGGCGGCTAAGTGGTCTGGAATCTCATCGTTACATCTCACCGTTCCGTCCGTTTCTGGGGTCTTTTGCGAGATCAACCTCAGGGGAGAGGACCCAGTGAATCCCAACGGCCATGTTCTCGTCACGAATAGCAGCAACTGCTTGCTCGTAAAGCGGGATGTTCCACGTCGAACCCATAGAGATGGTACCGGGGAAAATGGTAGCTCCTGAAACCATCAAGCCATTGACAGAGTCTGAAATAGTGATGTGCGGGATACCGAGACGGGTGTCGTTGATCTGCTGAGCCCTGACCTTGTTGGCAAGAGGCAACAGTTCTTGGGCATAATTGGTCGGTGCGCCGAAGCCTGTGGTCTCTTAGCTCGTGCCTGTTGATATAAGTAACGAAGACTCACCAATTTGACCGTTCTGAGTCTTTATTATTTGCTCAAAGGAAGTCTGGTGTGTGGTTCTAGAATCTATTGCATGAAAGTTGGCGATTGACCCTCTCGGCGAGTCGACGCACACCACCCAGCTGGCCGACTTTCTCGTCCCATGTCAAAAGACGAAGCAGGTCATTGGCGCGTTCCTTTGGAGAACTTGAGACATCCAGGTACGCCGAGTTGTTGGGCTGCGAAGCCGCGGCCACAATATTGACCCGCTGGCACAGGGCAACAACGGCTGCGCAAACCGCTGGCTTGACCATCTTGGTAAGAGGTGCTGGTCGATGCGAGAGTTGAATTCAACGCCGCAACTCTATTTCGATGGTTCGAGGGTCTTATACGCCAGAGAACATAAATCCTGAAAGCACGTCATAGTACACCGGTCTATTACGAACCATAACGCCTACCCTTCTCCATGGACGAAGCCGGACCTCGGCCCCACTTGGTCAGCCGGGCCTCCGGATTTCAACATCGGATGTCGGTCGGTAATCCCGAATAGGAAGCGTCACAGCGCTTTGAACCCATACACCCCGCTTCTTGCCAGCGCTCTAAAATGACGCGATCGCGTTGTGCAGGCAGTCTAGCTTTGGTGTCCACGACACTGCGCGAAGGGAATTTCGACATTGCCGGAGGCTTTTCCACGCTGGCGACCAGATCCGTCAAATACCAGACGACGCAAGTTGGCAACACTGACATTTATTTAGGAAAAGACAACGATTTTTGGGATTCCGACCACCAACTGGCAACTGGGATACTTCAGGTGTGCTGTGCTTTTGTTGTTCACACGCGTCTCAATGTTTCGCACCGGCGAAGCAATTCTTCAACAGCTCGACAGAAGAATACTTCAAAGAGGCAATTTTCACAATTCTCATGCCCAATAGGCGTTGCTTTCTCCGGGGCGATAGCGAGTCTCAGAGTCTGTAGACATAGCTCATAGAGCTGCAGTGTGTCAACGAGCATAGCTGAGAGGACAGGGACAAAACTTTTGGTCAGGGAGGTTGCAATTTCCTCTGAGTTTCCGTATTTGAAAGTTGGTTGCCTCAGAATCGTGTTTCTTCTAGTTCGTGGAAAGCAGCTTGCCCGCTTGCTGAGATGATGCTGTCGATGTTGCGGTTTTCATCTGGAAGAGACAAGATGGGGTTAGGGGCGCAGTGCCTCAGCCAAGAACTAGAAGGGAAACTACATGGCGGTACAGCCCCGAGTCATCCACGAGCGGTACTTGTTACCTTGAGACTCGCCGAATCTCGACAAAAGAGACGATCGCATTTGGCGGCATGTTTTCAAAGAGACTATCGGGACTTCAGTGCGTTCAGTCGATCTTCTCCAACCGACTTACGAAGCAGTCTCAGCGGTTTTAGATGGCCCGGAAGTAGTTTCACCGTGTTCGCAGACATTTTTCTTAGTGGAAAAACTGCTGCTTTGCAGGATAGATGAAGCCGAGAATCGGTATGTCATCTTATTTGAGAACAAACACGAATTGCTCTCAGCCAAGCGAGTTATTCCTCAAGCTTGCATACATTCAGTCATCTGATGTTCTCGAGTAGGGCGGATCAGTAGTTCGGACAAATTAAAGCCTTCGCCCTCGATAGTTCCGAGCAGTGAGTTGAAGCACGGCGGGAACTCGTCGAGGCGCAAGGCGAACATAGCAGGGAACAGACGTGGCGGTGCCTTGCCTGGGGGCATCAAATATCAGGAACAGGCCCAAGTACCTTGGCTGCCGGCAAGATGGACAGCAAAGACGGGTATCGTGGGGTCAGATTTTGGTTTTGGTGTGGTGAGGTGAGGTGTCTGGAGTAATGAGATGCGGAGAAGCAGGAGTGACAGCCTCCACTTTAATTCCAATGGCAGGTGTTCTGTGGGAGGAGGTTGGAGGAGGGGGGAGTAAGGTAGGGACGGACATTGTGCGACCATGGATGAAGGAAAAGAGAAGAAGCACATCTGCGAGTAAATGAAGCAACCCTAGGCTTGAAGAAGCAACAACCAACTCATGGCACCACCAATGCCAGCGAGATGCCAGCGAGAAGGAGGCGGGACGCAGCGAGGGAGGAGTGGTCTGTAAATTGAACCGGCGGTTGGGGAGGTGAGAGGGGTAATTGGGTCCACGGGAAAAGATTTGAGGAAAATGAGGAAAATGAAGAAGTGGTCTGGTCTGTCTATGGTTCGTCTCGTTGCTGCTCGGGTCTGGGGGAGGGGAAAGTGGTGGTGAGGGGATAATTATCCGGGTGGTCGAAGTGGAAAGTGGGGTAACTGACCAGGGTCTACCGCCCAGTAGGAAGCGGCTCTGGTATTTGGCACCCGAGTCCTGTGCCGTGTCTGATTCAGCCACTCCTTTCACACATCAGCTCATTCCTTACTATCACTCCTGCTGCCACAATTGCCGCTCCGCCGATCAAGGGTGCACCCAAGACCTCCCTTGCCATCCATCCTCAAGATGCCCCACAATCTCGTTGAAGAACCTAGAGAGCATTCAGACCGTTACAAGCTCTCGAAAGGGATGGAAAATGGACGAGAAGGATGCCCATCTGACTCGGAAGGACTCTCAGGACCCCGAGCTACCTCAGCCCATCGCATCTGATCTCATTTTTAAGACTCCGTTTCTGTCTTGTTTTCAGGCTCTCAATTCGAAGCTAATCAGCCCGAATGAGACCTGTACCCAGTCAGGAATTGTCGTTCCTTGCTTTGTCCTAGGTTTTCGGATCCGCGCAGACGGAGAACCGGCCCTATTGCAACCTTGTGTGGCTTTCTCGAAACCTACAAGTGTTGGTTCGACAGCCGAGAAACCAGTCCTGCTTTCACGTGTCTTTGCCACGCACAACTCTAGCACGGCAAGAGTTGCACTTGATCTTGATATATACTACTTGTGTCCGACCGTCTTGATGCTACACGATGGTGTTTAGCCGTTTGGGAGCCGTGCAATAGATGGAGACAGAAAAAGTCTTGATCCATCTTCTCCAACATCAAATCCTCGTACATCCATCCTGGTTTAGAACTTGAGACGAGTTGGCCCAGCTCAAGGACGATGGCACCAATACCTAACAACAAAGCGGCTCATTGGTAGTTAGTTCCCTTAAAGGCTCTGCCGCCCGTCCCAGATGACTCCGTCCTGACTCCCACCTCGCCGCGTTCTCCTTGCTGTCAGATGCAAGACACGCCCTGACCCCATCAAAGTCAAGCCGCTTTCTTCCTCGACGGGCCTCGACGAACGGTCGTCTGTCCATCGTTCGGAAAGCCAGCCGAAGCCCCCATTCCTCGCATTCTCACACTCGTCTCGCATCATGACCACCCTCTTCTTCCAAACAAGCTGCATCGCGCTCGTCAGTAGTCATTATTGGTAAGCTCTAGACCCCAAGAACCAACTAGACGAGACAGTTCTTCCGTGCCGCAGAGGCTTTGAACACCGCGATCGGGACTCTTTCCGTCGGCATCATTCACGTCCATGATTTTATCCTGGCGCTGCTATTCCGTCACCATCTCTTGCCTGCCGACGGGTTGACTCGGCTAAGCTTGAAGACTGAGACGTGAGCCCGGCCCGCCTTGTTTTCTTTCACAGTGGCTCTCATTGGTCTGACGACGCAACCCAATTTTCGCCCAGGGGCACATAGCTGACCCAATGGATGCGCATTGTCTTGGACCAATGTTTATCCTCTCAGGCATAGCCCAACCAGCCGGCTCTTCCCCCGACTCAAAGTCTTCTCGCCTCGACGAATGATGCTATCGTGATTGAAGTTATGTCTGAGCTGAACTGCGAGTATCCGAGAGGCATTCTCTCACGCGGACTCGTAAAGCGTCAGGAGCAGGCTCTAAGCCATGTATTCCTATGGCCAACATAATGTGATACTACACTACCTAGCCAGGCCTCGGGCCAAAGACGTATGGTATGGCCTCGCCCGTAGAATCGAACATTTGCCTCCGTAAGTCTCCCTGGGCCGGTCTACGACGGGTCTGCCACCGTTCCATCGAGAGCCTAGCTGCAAGGGACTGCGGTCCGACATAATCTTTGCCTACACGCCAGACTTTCTCCAGGGTCTTACAGGGTGGGATTGAAGGGTCACATCCCCCCGGTTCTGCACAAGAGATGGCTGCGCCCTAGCGATGCAACACCATCCCAGACTCAAGACTCAAGCTGACCCCCAGAAACCCAACCACGTCTCGGTCATTGAGTTTTCTTCACCTGTCCTTGCCCATAGTTAATCTATTCCTCCGGGATCTACACACCCAATGCCGAAAATCATCTCGGGATGTCGGCTGTAGTCGTCTTCCCCTCATCGCTCTGGCGGGGTCCAAACTAGCCTCATATGGACCTGTGCAAGCTGAAGGAACATCTTCAACGGTCCCGCATAGCTTGGCGGATAGACGAAGATCTGGGCAAGCCGCAATGCTGAGGGCGCTAGGCTGGAGGCTGTGTGTGCGGCGCTACAGGCGAAGAACCTGGGTTCGGCTTGTGATGCCGTCAAATACGCACGTGTTCTCAATGGGTACGTATTGGTTCGTGATGATTTTGATTGCCTCCTGAGCCACCATGCCACCTGCAACGGCGGAAATGTTGTGAAGCTCTCCGCCACCAGCCCGAGCCACCTCCTGCGCCGCCTGCACGATGCGCTCGTTTTCGGCAGCATTGGGAATCAGATCCCCAACGGATGCAACGATCTCCTCCGGAGTAGCCGTAGTCTTGTGGGATGTGGCACGGAGGGCGAGATAGATGGGCAGGAGCGAGAAGGGAGCTAACCCCTCTTTGGCCATCGTCTCGTCGTTGGCAAATTCCTGCTCTGTCGTCTGGTAAGCTACAACACGCAACAACCACGACTGCGAAAGCACTTACCAGCTACGCTCCGCAGTTGGACGACACCACCATCTGCGGGGACGATCAGCTTGATGAAGGCAGCGTTCTTGCAAAACAGGTCTACTTCAGCCGGATCAACGCTTCCGCCACCAGGCTTCTGGCGAACCAAGTCTAGGACTTCGAGAGCGTCTTTGCGGGCTTTGGCCTTGTAAATGTTCTGAAGCTTGATGTACGTGCTAGACTGCGCCTTCATATCCGGGAGACCGCCCGGCACCGGCAGGCACTGGTGTTTCTCGTGAAATTCCCGCACAGCAGCGGCGATGAGCCAGAAACTCGAAGTCGCCTCAGTCTGACGTAGCGTTAGCCTGGGTCTCTTCCTTTCCCTTATCGGTGCGCTGACCTCATCGTTGTGCTTGTGCTCGAAGACTTGCTTAACCGTAGACGGGAGGGACGGTGGTACGATGGTCTTGATAACCGCGGCGACAGCTTCCTCAAAGTTTTCCTCGCCTCCCTCAGGGGTGTTTGTTCTTGTGGCGTCCGCCACCAGCTTGCGAAACTCGACTTTCTCCTTATAGTTTCTGGGCGGTGCGCCGTCATGAGATGCTTTCCACACTTTGAGGAAATGCAGAAGGATTACGACGAACGGCAAGTGGCCGTGTTCATGGTTGTCCAGGCCATCAACGTCTTTTGTCATATCCTCAGCAAAAGCCTCCAGCTCTTCCCATGGTGTCAGAAGCCGCAAGTCTGTGATGGCAGTTGTATCCGGGTGAGTGTCGACGATTGGGAAGACACCTGGAAGGCGTATGCTGAAGTAAGAGTAGAAGCCAACCGAGTGGATGGCAACGAGCGGCGTCTTGTGCTTCTGGCTGTAGGCTTCGAGCGCTTTGAGATGCTCAGGGCTGATGGGCAGCGTGTACAAGATAATGGTGAATGGTTCATCGTTTCTCAGAACTTGATGAATATCAAAAGCCTCCTGTCGCCAGTGTCAAAACAAGAGACGCTTCGAGAGCGTCTAATCCGGATGCTTACAGTGTTTCGGGGATACCAGTCACCCTGCACTTCAGGATTGAGTTCGACGAGCAGCTCTGTGCAGCTCTGTGCGCGAGACTTGCCCAGATGTGTCTCATCGAGGAAGAAGTTAACACCGAGGTCTGCCTCGGTGACAGTGACATCATCAGCGATGGTGAACTTGCCGATTCCTGCCGGTGATTAGCTGTCTTATGTACTTCAAGCGAGGTTTTGCCTCAAGCCGTTACCAGGAAGAACTAGATTCTTGAGAGTTTCAACACCAACGGTTCCCGAGCCAGAGTTCAGGAGCAGCACGTTAGCAGACTCCAAAGCAGCTTGGCCGCTAGCGGCCCACAGCCGGAGCTGGCGGTCGTATTTCTTCTCCTTCTCCGAGGGCACGGAGAGGGACGGGGGGGCCTGTCCGGCGATGATGTCCGTCATTTCGGCGGGCTAGCAATGCGAGGGAGCGATCCCCTGGACAGCTGACTGAGTGGCTGAGAAGGTGAGAGAGGGGAAGCTCACTTTCGATCGTGTACTAGGCGAGATGGAAGCCTGGTGGTCAGTTGGTGTCAAGAACGGCCAGTGCCGAAAGACACTCTGTGGTAGTTACTTTGATGCGAGCGGAGAAGACCCACGCCAGTGCCTTTGAAGCGTCGTGAGTTCGACTTCCTGTCGTCTCCGGGTAACTGATGAAGTGACGTTGGTCAGCGAATGCACCCAACCAGATGTGCTGTACAGCATGATGAGGTAATCCGGCCGGTCCTGTTCTTCCATCACAGCGTTGAGATCGTTTCCTGGGTGGGTCCGCACCGACTCTCGGTACCTCTGTACCTTACCTTATTCTTCAGCTTACTCATCCGACCCATCCCAGTCATTCGACTTCCAGGCTCACCTCGGACCCCTGCAACTATTTTCCGAGCGGCCATTTCCGTCGGGTCCCGTCCCGCCTTGGTCCCGAGCAATTTCACGCAAACAATCCCTCCAGTCCGTCTCAGCTCCCATCAAAAAGACATTTTGATCATCTAAAACCTTTGAGTCGGTCTGACTCGACTATGTCTTGTTCTTGCTTCCCTCTGCTCATTTACGACGCTGCGCCAATATGTTCGCTACGCTATTGATGCTTTCTCCCTTGGCTGAACCAATGGGACGAGGGAATGGTTGTATTTCCTAAACAGAAAAACCAAGCTGGTCCCAGCGAATAAGCAAAGTGCAAAAGCCATGGCAAAACCAGCCCCGGCATTCACCTTCGCCTTCACAAGCTTATCCTCGCGCGACCGCGTCAGTTGCGGACTTGTTTGTCGGCTTTCCGCCCCCTGCGCCCACCACTCCCGCTTGTATTCCCCGGTTTCCCTATGCAAAATGGGGCTCCCTGCAGGCCCAAGACGGTTGAGATGCTCCAGCATGGATGGAGAGCGAGCGGTTTTAAAGGATCGAGATGCGACTGACAGGAAGAGCACTATCACAACTATGGAATGCTGGTCACGACCGCAGCCACCTAAAAGAAAACAGAAGTTTCTACTGTTGTCAATGAGACGCACCTCGCCTACAAACCGATGCTGAGAAACTGAGCATTTACCCCAGCAGGTATGTGTCAGGGCAGCTAGCTACGGACGGCAACATGCCGCCATTCCCATATCGCTCTAGGGCCACAGAGACACATGATTCAAACACATCTCTCGCAGCCCCTCGCACGTCCTTAGCCACCGCCTAAGGCGTCGGCGCACATGGCTGCTCGATCTATGCTGCATGTGTTGGTTGGCTGAACTTGTTGGTCGTGTAGAAGTCGGCGTCGCAGCATCCCTGGTTGCTGGTCGATTATGATGCCCGCCAATCGCGACGTCACTGGCTCATATGCCGCGATTCTCGGTGTTGAAGCGAGCGGAACAGAAAGGGGCTTTTCCTCATCATGACACAAGACGAGATGGAACCGGATCAGATGACCCCGTGTTGGCTCGACTCGAGTCTGGATCATACCAGCGTCCTTGTTTTCTGACTTCTCAACGGCGTTGAAGGCTCGGGGTCGGTGCTGGTCCTCAAAGCATTCCACGCCTCAGAACAAAAACACGTTCGGCCCTTCCCCAAAAACGATGGCCCGCCGAAGGTAGAGGCGGCCTAGAATGTTTGGCAGGCTTCGTTCGATTTCGCCCTTGCTGGGATGGGCCTTGGGCCCTGTCTCACTCTTAGTCTCAACCTCTCGGTGGGAATCGGCGTGGCGCGCCGGCTCCATGCCGCATTCGCCTACCCAGTCCGCTTACGGCCGGCAGCACCGGGCGAGAGACAAACAAATGGGGCCGTGAGCCGCGCGAATACAGGCAGCTCAGGCATGCCAGGCTAGAGACTGCCCAGAGGCGGTGGTTTGGGTTGGGTGATTTTCCCTTCGTGGGGCGTTGTTTGGTGCTAGTGGACCGAATGCGAATTGCGTTTTCGAACGCCGAACATGCTTTCTTGGCCTGTCGTCTGGCTTCCCATTCATTGCTCCGAACGCCGACTCGACTTGTCCTCTTGCATTCGGACATGCCACTGCCTGTCCATCTTTTTAATCGTGGCTGCCCGTTGCCTCGCATTCTCTTTTCTGTATTGTACTTCCTTCCCTACGCGCCTCTCAAGCGCCTGTTAGACGCACTTCCGACCCTCCCACTGCGGCATCCTTCAGCATGAGTTGTCCCGGTCTGGCGTCAACCACCATAATCGTCTATCGCGAGTCGTCGTCACGGTTAGCCCGATCACCAGAGTTGGAGACTCGGACGTCTGGTCCCTGACACAACCAACCCAACGAAAAGACGGTTAGCCCTATCGTGAGCCAGTCATCAACGTGGAACCTCGGGATTCTATACCTCAGTATAGCAACATATAAGCACGTATCCTTGAACAGCATAACCATCCCGAGTCACAACCAATCCTCTCGTCGACTGCAGGCTAGTAGTCAAGCACTGTAACATCAAAAAGAGAGCATCAATGGGGTTCTTGAAAGACGATATCGAGACGACCGAGGCGAAGGCCTTGCCTAGCCACCATTTTCGAGACGCCTCCCTACCAACATGGCGGTTCTGGCTACTCAGTATTGGGTATACTGCATTCCCATCACCACTGATGCGCTAATGCTAACGTCTTGGGCAGGCTTTGCCTAGGACTTTTCCTGTCGATGTTAGACTCATCCATCGTGGCTACTAGTCTGTACACAATTAGCGAAGAATTCGACTCCATGGAAATCATCAACTGGGTTGCACTGGCTTACACACTTACCTACCTCAGTTGTGCAGTGCTATTCGCCCGGGTATCTGACGTTGTCGGCCGACGGAACGCCTTTCTGGCGAGCTTCGTCATCTTCTTTGGCTTCTCCTTGGGCTGTGGATTTGCGCAAAACTTGGAGCAGTTGGTCGCCTGCCGAGCACTTCAAGGGTTGGGTGGCTCTGGTGGGTTGAACGAATGGACTTCTTGATACCGTGGCTGATCCTTTCACTAGGCCTGTACTCCATCACCATGATCATCTTTCCTGAGGTCAGCCCGAAGCATCTGCGACAACACATCGCCAGTCTTGTAGGCATGGTCATCGCCAGTGCCGGCGTTCTCGGCCCCGTACTCGGCGGTATCCTCACCCATTACGCTTCCTGGCGGTGGATTTTCTGGATTAACGGTCCTATCGGTTTCGTCTCCATGGTTGTCTTCTACCTGACTTGGCCCCGTGCTGAGCATCTGCCGAACTTGCAGCGTCGATCTTGGAAAGAATTGGACTTTGTGGGATCTTTCTTCTTGGTAGCCGGCTCTGTTCTCACGGTCTTTTCGTTCCAGAACGTCGGTTCAGACGGGAATAAATGGCACCAGGCCGTATTCATCGCCCCGGTTACTATCGGCGCCCTTTGCTTCCTGGCTTTGCTGGGCTGGGAGACACTCGTTACCCGCTTCTGGGAGAGGCGCATTATGGCGGCCATCCCCATGCGACTTTTGCGCAATCACGTCTACGTGGCTGCCATGTTGAACACCATGTTCCTCGGGTTCCCCTATCTTCTCGTGGTATACGCTTTTCCCGTACACTTACAGATCGTCAACGAGAAAAGCTCCCTCATGGCAGGTGTACTGCTATTGCCGATGCTGGGATCTGTCGCACTGGGCAGCACTATCGGTGGATTGGTCAGCAAGAACAGAAATCACTTGTTTGAGACCATGCTCACCGCGAGCTGTTTCATGACATTGGGCTGCGGTCTTTTGACGACTCTCTCTTCGTCAGCTGAGCTAGAGCCGAAGGCGCTAGGCTTTATCACGATCGTTGGATTTGGCTTTGGATTGTCGGCAACATCATCCACCATTCTGGGCACGACCGAGTCTGAGATTCCGGACCATGGTGAGTGAACCCCAGCAAATATGTCTCGCAAAATTCACTAAGGAAATTTAGCTCCGGCCCAGGGCATTATTGCGCAAGTGCGAATCCTGGGAGGCAGCTTGGGTATCGCAGCGTCGACGGCGATTCTGGGCACAAAAATGAGGCAAGAATTGACTGGAGTGCTGAGGCCGGATCAGATGTCGTCGATTCACGGAGCGGGGATGAACCTCACGGAAGCGCAAGCCACGGCCGTCCGCCAAGTCTATGCGGACTCGTTCCAACAGGATATGAGGGTGGGGGTCATTTTATCAGGCATAGCAATCCTGATCAGCTTGGGGGCTTACCGCCGAAATCGGCTGTCAATCGAAGAAATGCGACAAGTACACATCAGAAATGAGATGGAAAGACGGCGAAGAGCATCGGCGGCGACGACGCTGGTGTCTTCGGACTAGATGATGTTGAACCATGAGCGATATTAGCTATGGGAGAGAAACATAAACCCGGGATGGTGGACTTACGGTGTTCATGGGCGGTCTTTCATTATGGTTTTTGGCGTACTGGGGTTCTTGACGGTCTCAGGACGAGGATACATAGATTGTAGAGCGAGAGCGGCAACGCTACGAGGAAATTGGATGATGATGAGCTACAAAAAATATAAACTTGAATCTATTCCCAAGTCAATCCTCCCACGGATTTCTATCCATCATAATCCCACGCAGTAACCGGACTCAAGGGTGTTGGTAACACCTTAGACGAGGGCGCAGTTCATACCTGCATGTCCGTATAGTTGGATGCTGATGATCCCGGGTTGCAGTACGGGGTAAGAGAAGGCCGCCCACGTCGGCGTTTGCTGTCGACACCCGTCGGCGCAGCTGCTCCGGACAGCTTGTCGAAAGTGCCGACAGAGCCCCAAAAGAGCCTCCAGAACCCTGATTCAAGCGCTTCGTCTGATAACGTCGAAGGAATAGTATTCATCTCCTCCATAGGTTTGTACCGCTGCAAAGAATAAGCGCACCTCTCGGGCAAGAAATGATGCGATTGCGCTCCCCCCGCCGGTTATCGGATGGTTGAAACCCCGCAATGTGGAGCTAGTCCATTCCGTGCGCCGTGCCGTCCACTCTTCCTTCCCCTCGCCTTATCCGTCTCTGAGCTGTCGGAAACGTGTTGAGAGTCATTTCGTCTACTGAGGTTACTTACACTCTGTCGCATGCCCCTGACTTGTCGAATTAATACATAACCAGGAGCCCTCCTGCACCATCCCTGAGCATCCGATCTCTTTCCTCTTGCCTTCTGGTCCTTACTTATGAACCGCACGGTCCGGTCATTCTGCTCTTCGCTCCTATCTCATCGGAAACAGCCTCATCTGTCGTCTCCATTTGACCTTTTGAGCCAGAATCACATCAGAACCATCATGTCTGCCACCGCTGCTGCTAAGCGCCTTGAGGGCAAGACGATTCTCATCACCGGCGCCTCCAGTGGAATCGGAAAGAGCACGGCGTTCGAGTACGCCCGGACGGCGCCGAACAACCTGAAGCTCATTCTCACGGCCCGCCGCATTGACACCCTCAAGGAGATTGCGGCTGAGATCAACAAGGAGGTCGGCAACGGAGTGAAGATCCACCCTGTGAAGCTCGATGTTAGTAAACCGGAGGAGGTCCGCCGGCTGGTGCCCAACCTGCCCGAGGAGTTCAAGGACATCAACATTCTTGTGAACAACGCGTAAGTGCTCGCACAAATCTCATCAGGAGCTCTGTTTGGCAACCTTGATGATGAAAAGAGGCTGACCCGACTTTGCAGAGGCCTAGTTAAGGGAGTCGCCAAGGCCCCCGGTATTGCTGAGGAGGACATCAACGTCATGTTCGCGACCAACGTTACCGGTCTCATCAATGTTACCCAGGCTATTCTTCCCATTTTCAAGTCAAGACCCGACGGCGGTGCTGGTGATATTATCAACATCGGCTCTATTGCCGGTAAGTCTAAGTCCGCGGCAAATGGTGGGGCTCAGCAGCTAACCAACGCTTTCTAGGTCGTGAGCCGTACCCCGGTGGCTCCATCTACTGTGCCACCAAGGCCGCCGTGCGCAGCTTCACAGATGCCCTGAGAAAGGAGCTTATTGACACGCGCATTCGTGTTATCGGCATTGACCCTGGTCAAGTCGAGACTGTAAGTTGGCATCCCTTACTTCAGTGAGGCGGTTCCCCATTTCATCTCCCTCTGACACACGAACAGGAATTCTCAGTCGTCCGCTTCTACGGCGACAAGTCCAAGGCCGATGCTGTTTACGCGTAAGTGAGCCCCTCGAGAACATTCTCACGTGGTACCGTCCGGTTCCGTCGTGGGGGTAAAGAAGTGCTCGTACGGACATGAGCTGACATTTCCTTGGCTGCAGCGGCTGCGAGCCCCTTACTGGCGACGACATTGCCGAAATCATCGTCTTCACAACGACGCGCCGTGAGAACGTCGTTGTAGCTGACACCCTCATCTTCCCCCAGCACCAGGTATGTTAACAGGTGACAGTCCATCAAGATTGACTAACAAATCATTTAGGGTGCTGCTGGTCTCCTCCACCGCAAGTCCTGAGTGACCGCCCTGCATCGATTGTAGGCTGAAGGTATCGTGATTATGACTATATCAGGACTTGATTGTGAGCCCAATCCTGATGATATTCTTGAGAGCCCATATGGCTCATGGCTAAATAGCTGGGAGATAGACCTCTAGACCAATAAGCGTTGTTTTTTATTATCCAAAGTTGTCTTCTTTGCAAGTGATCGTGTGTCACGATGTCCTATTGAAAAATCGAGAGTTAGGTACAAGCTGGACGTTGGCGGCCTATGGAGGGAGGCCTGTCGGGGATGTTCCACGAAAACAAGGCTGTTGTTTTACACTTTTCCATTATCCTGAAGTCCGTTGATCTTCCGATCCATATAACGAGGTTTGGCACGGCTGTCATCGTGCATCTGTCTATCTCCCGTATCTGGATAGGTTGTCGGATGAACACTTACAAGCACTGAAACAAGTTGGTCGACTTCGCGTGCAGAGCGTCAACGCCCTCGGGCCTGTTGAAAAAGAAGGTCGATTGAATTGAGCCACACGTATCACTGGAAAATAAGTTGAGCTCTGATGACTATCTCAAGTACCAATCTGCTGATAACACTTCTCAAGTCCAAGACGAAATTTGGTGAAACATTAGCTAACTGAGCGCGATCCTGCGGCAGCCCGGCAGCGGGTGACAGCTAGCCGTTACGGCTTCAGCCGGGCCACCCGATGCCGGCTGGTGCGCTGTGCTGAATCCGGAAACGCCTAGCAAGCTGCCCTGTTCATTGCATCCGCCCGTCCAGAGGACTCGGATTCGAAGCACGGGTGGCCGAGATTAACCGACCCCGCCTGGCACGTACGGCGGGCAGTAATTCTACGCCCCTACCAATCCCTACCAACAAGCAAGCAATTCCTCTTCCCTACCGAAAGAAAAAACATCGTCGCCAGTCTAGACCGCTGCTTCCAATAAGGTACTCTCTACGGCCTCCTTACTTCCTCGTCTCTCAAGCAACATCTTCCGCACTCGTCTGATCGCATCTCTGAGCCCCCCTGCGACGGTAGTCTTCTCGGCCGCATCAGCCACCCGTCCCGACGTCACGGCTGCATCGCCCTGGCAGCTTCGATTCGACCGCGCCGCATCGTCGCCTTCACGCCATGCAAGGCCTTCCACGGCCATGAGCGTTCACCATGGGCTTCACGACCTTCCTCGGCTCCTCAACCGATAAACCACAGTACTCCCGCTCCAAGCCATCATCCTCCTCATCTGCGTCTACCGGAAACACCACCGATGTCTCCTCGGCGCAGTCTGCCGAGCCAACAACCCTTCATCATGGATACATCTACGACGAGACTCAATTGCGCAGTCTGCCTGCCGACTGCCCCGACCTGCGCGAGCTCAACAATAGCCTCGAGGCCCTGGCCGCTATATTTCCTGACGTCCAGATCCAGGTCTTCCGCGAGATGCTGACCAACTTCGACGAGGAGTCCAGGCTTGCTGTTGTTGCCGATGCTCTTCTGAAGAACCGCGTCGCCTGGGTCAAGGGTCGTTGGAGGGTTGCCGATAACCAACTTACGGAACGCGCGCTGCCGGATCCCGAGGCCAATGACCAACAACAAGTACCCTCCATCCCTCGTGTCGAGACCTTCCGCAGCTCCGAGTACAAGCAGGCCGTTCAAGTGCTGGCATGGCACGAATTCAAGGGGCTCTCCCGATCCACAATCAACGCCGTTCTCGCCGAGTCCAACTACTCCTATCTCGATGCCCGAAAAACTCTCGTATCTCTCTCCTCCAAGTCCTGGCGCTTTACCATATCCTCCCTCTTCCTTCGCCGGAAACCTGTCGCTACGGGCGAGGCCGAGAATCACCCTCTGGTAGTCTGGAAGTCGACTGGCCAGGGCGCCATAGTCCCGACTCTCAAGGCCACCGGGAATGCTGAGCTGGATCATGAACTGTACCGCGACCTAATCTACCCACTAAAGGAGCGGGCAAGGGAAACCCAGGAGGAGAAGGACCGCGGCTTGGCTATCTTGCTGAACAACGAACAGGCCGAGGAGGCCCACGCGCTCTATGAGTGCGCTTGCTGCTTCACCGAGTCGACGTTTGAGGAGTTTACCACCTGCAACGCCGACGGCCATATGCTGTGTTTCCGCTGCGTCCAACACTCCGTCACGGAAGCCGTCTTTGGCCAAGGATGGCATAGCAGCATCGACACAGACTCCGGTACCCTCAAATGTTTGGCAGTCGATGGCGACGGATGTCCTGGTCACATCCCCTACAATCACCTGCACCGCGCCATGCTGGAAGAGAAGAAGGGTGCCGAAATCCTTCACAAACTCGACCAGCGTTTGGCAGAAAATAGTCTCCTGGCGGCCAACCTTCCGCTCATTCGGTGTCCGTTCTGTGACTACGCCGAAGTTGACGACATTTACCTCCCTGCTCACGAAACACAATTACGCGTCAGGCTCGACAGCATCCTCAGCTTAGCACTCATCTTAGTCTGCATCGTCACGGTGCCCTTCCTCCTTCCCGTCGCGCTCCTGTCCTCCGTTCTATGCCTTGCGATCAGCACGAAGCAGACGATCGGCGACCACCTCATGGCGCAGTGGAAACTCTCCCTCGGCCGTCACCGCCGTCGCCGTCGCGGTCTAAAATTTACCTGCCAGAACCCCGACTGCAGAAAACCATCCTGCTTGAGCTGCACCAAGGCCTGGACCGACATCCACGTCTGCAACGAGTCCTCCCTCGTGGCGCTGCGCACGCAGGTCGAGCAGGCAATGAGCATGGCCATCAAGCGCGTCTGCCCTCGCTGCCACACCTCCTTTGTCAAGAACTCGGGCTGCAACAAGCTCACCTGCCCCTGCGGCTACAAGATGTGCTACGTCTGCCGCAAGGACATTGGCGGCTCCAACGGCGAGGGCGAGGGCTACCGTCACTTCTGCGACCACTTCCGGCCCGACGGTGACCCCCGCCCCTGCACCGAGTGCACAAAGTGCAACCTGTGGGAGAGCGAGGACACGGACCTGGTCCTGCGGCAGGCCAAGGAGGAGGCCGAGGCGAAGTGGCGCGCGACGGAGAAGCGCGAGCTCAGCGGCGCCGAGAAGGCGTTCCTCGAGACGGGGTTCGCCAGGAACGGGGTCTCGTCCGTCGAGTCCTGCATCAAGAACGGTCGCCTGCCGACGCTACCCGAGTTGTGCGATTTTGTCGTCGAAGCGGTGTTTATCTGAGCCAGCTCGACTGAAGATTAAAGACGCTGCTATTATCGTAGAAGAAATGACCTCGGAGTTGGGATTTTGGATCTTGGACTGGGTTTTGGTAAATACAGGGACATAAGTTGGGCGTCATGGAACTGAAGAAGAAGAAACTCCCCATTCCTTCATGGTCACGGGGCAATGACCAGCTCCCCCTTCGGGACTATTGACGTGTCCGAAGAAAGCGGCCGTTTTAAACATGCATAGGGCTCTCTATCATATCATATACAGCAGGTTAACCTTCTTGTAATTGGTAAATAAAATTCAAATTCATTGTAAAGCTTCCAAATCCTCCTGGCCCGAACTAAGTAACAAACACACGACGAGCGTGTAGCACCATTATTCCTACAAGATTTCCGCGCTCAATGTTAGCCCCAAATCAAAATAATCAATATACGTCTTAGCAACAGTCAGTCAGCTGCGAGAGTTTTACAACTTGCTCTTGTCGGCCACCAGCTCCGCCGCGGCGCCTCCGATGGCCAGTTTGCCCGTCTCCTTGACCTTGGTCTGGAAGAGGATCTTGTTGCCGTCCTTCCACATCTCCGTCACCAGAGTCTGTCCGGGGATGACGGTACCGGCGAAGCGAACCTTGATGTTCTTGATGGGGCCGAAGCGCTCGTAGACGGCCTTGCCGGCGATGCCGAAAAAGCAGAGGCCGTGGAGGATGGGGGCCTTGAAGCCTCCCATCTTGGCGAAGGCGGGGTCGACGTGGAGAGGGCTGTGTTTCATTTCGTCAGTACTGGACACATACAGGTGGTTGAGTCGAGGGCAGCTTAGCTAGCTTACTTGTAGTCACCGCTCAGACGGTAGATGGCGGCCTGCTCCTCGGTGGTCTTCTCCTCTATCACGACGTCAGGGTGCCTGGAAGGCGGCTTGTTGGCAGCGGTGCTGGCGCCACGGTCGGCAGGTTTCTTCTGCCCGCCGAACCCGCCGCAACCTCTCAGGAAGACAGTCATCTCGTTGTAGAAGACGGGCTCCTTGGTCTCGGCGTGGACGGTCGTGATGCCGTTCTTGACGATGGCGGCGTTGCCCTTGTCGACGACCTCGAGCAGCTTGCCGTAGGACACAAGCTTTGCCGCAGTGGGGATGGGGTACTTCTTGATCTCGAGGTACTGCTCTCCGTGCAGCAACATCATTGGAGAGAAGTTGGGGACGATATCATCAAAGTTGTAAGGCATCTCAGTTCCAAAAGGAGGAATGACGCCAAAGGTCGGGATCACCTGGAAGTCGTCGGCGCCCTCGAAGACGTACTTCAGCTGATCGCGCTTGGCGCCGATTCCTAAGTTGTAGAGCATAACGTCGCGCTCCTCGTACTTGAACTCGGTGCCCTTGGGCTCGGCCTTCATCGCTGAATTGATGGCGTCGAGGTACTGGGTGTCACCGCCGGACGATTCCTCCTGCTACAACACGGTTGATCAATAACTGTTATTGTGTTGAAACTATTGCTACTATACTACGTGTGCCGGTACTGTCAGAAAATGCAGACTCATACCTTGTTAGCTTTGTTCTCCATGTTGGCCATGACCTTCTGGAGACCGTCCTGGGTACTCTCGGGGTGGTCGGCGCGGCCGTCCTCGAAGTTGCGGATGGAATCCCAGCGCTTCAGGACCTCTTCGGGGGTCAAAGCTACGTCGACAGGGAAACCGTGACCGCCGGTTCTCTGCCAACGGGTCTGGCCGACCCAACCGCTGCCGACCTCGTACAGGCCACCCGTAGGTTTCTTGGGAACCTTATCGCTGCACAGAGCGAGGACGACGGGAGCGATGTAGTCGGGTTTGAAGGCCTGGACCATCTCCTCGGGCATGATGGTTCTGGTCATGGCCGTACCAGCGTTGGGAGCGATGGTGTTGACATAGATGTTGTATTTGTATCCTTCAAGTGCCAGGGCACGGGAGAAGCCGAGGATTCCACATTTCTAGTTGCGGTCAGTCAATGGTCCCACTATGGAGTATTATGAGGTACATACCGCAGCGGCATAGTTAGCCTGGCCAAAGTTACCGTAGATACCGGAGGTAGACGTGGTGTTAATCACGCGGCCATACTTCTGCTTAAGGAAGTAGGGCCAGGCAGCCTTGGTAACCTTGTAGGTACCGCGGAGGTGGACGTTGAGAACGGGGTCCCAGAGGCTGTCGTCCATGTTGTTGAAGGCCTTGTCGCGGAGAATGCCTGCGTTGTTGATAACAATATCAATGCGGCCGAAGGCGTCAATAGCGGCCTTAACGACGGCATCACCGTCCTCGGCAGACGCCTTGACACCGACTGCCTTGCCACCCATCTGCTTGATCTCGTTCACGACATCATCGGGGTTGGCTAGGTCGTTGACGACAATAGAGGCACCATGCTTGGCAAATGCCAGACTGTAAGCCCGACCGATACTGCGAACTGTCAGTTTCTCATCCAGTCACCGCCATTGAAGATCAACTCACCCAGCACCTCCACCGGTAACGAGGGCAACACGGCCGGTAAAGTCCAGTTTCTCACCCTGGTCATTGGGACCCATCTTCATGGAGTCCTCCAACAGGGTCAGGAAATCATTGGGGCCTGACGGGTACTGAGGGTTGGAGAAGTCAATGACCTGATCCCACTTTTTGAGAATAGCGCCAGGGGTGTAGGAATCGTCGGCCTTGAGGAGGAGACCGTTGGATCGTTCCCAGCGAAGCTTAGCGACGTGACCGCCTCCGACCTCGAAGATGGAGCCGTTCTCGTCGGTGTTGTCCTTATGTACAAGGACGGCGACCAGGGGCACAACCCAGTCAGGCTTAAGGTTCTCAAGCACATCGGGCGGCATGATGGTTTGGGTCATTCTGCTGGCGGCTTTTGAGGCGGTTAGTGTACCCAATCCCTTACTCGCTCCGCATCTCACACGTTGCGCTTACCGATTGGTGCAATGACATTGGACAAAATGTTGTACTTGGCGCCCTCCTTGGCCAACGTTTCCGTAAAGCCAACCATGGCGAGTTTGGCAGCTATGCAGCAGATTAGCACGCTGCATCATGAGTCAATTGGATGCCGCGGCAACACGTACCAGAGTAGTTGCACTGTCCAAAGCTGCCGAACAGACCGGCGGCCGAGGCTGTGTTGATAACGCGGCCGTACTTCTGTTTCCTGAAATGGGGCCATGCTGCGCGGGCGCACTTGTAGGAACCCTTGACGTGGACCTTGTAAATGAGATCCCAGTCCTCGTCCTTCATGTTCTTAAAGCTAATATCCCTCAGGATACCGGCGTTGTTGATCAGTACATCGATGCGGCCGAAGTTCTGGATCGCCGTTTCAATAATCTTATCGCCGTTCTCGACCGAGTCGTAGTTTGCGACAGCCTTGCCGCCGGCAGCCTTGATCTCATTGACAACGATGTCGGCAGCCTGCATCGAGCGCGTTAGCGATTGTTCTACCATTGAGAGCGTCGTCGCGGAGCCAAGCACCTTTGTCGAGTTGCCCTCACCCTTGAAAGAGCCTCCGAGGTCGTTGACGACGACGCTGGCGCCGCGGGAGCCGAAGAAGGTGGCATAGGCCTTGCCCAAGCCGCCGCCAGCGCCCGTGACGACAACGACTTGGCCGTCGAAGCGCAGCTGACCAGCCATTTTATCTTTTGGGTATGATGTGGGTTGATTGTGAAACAGTCGCTAGGATGGTATACAGATGGAGAGACCAAGTTGCGAAGATGAAGAAGAAAACGACAGCTTGATATGAAAGAGGGAGATTGGTTGATTAGGAAACGAGGCAAATGTTGTGCCGTGAGAAATAGCATGGGCGTTGTGTCTCAAAGACCAGCGTGACGGATGCCGCAGACACAGCCGAGGCAGCTTCTCTGACCGAAGCCGACGAAATCCGCTAGTCCCAAACAAGAAAAGGCCTGACTTCACATGCAACTTTGCCGTGGGTTTGGCGGATCTCTTCATGAGGTCATGTGGGGAACCAGAATTCTCCCCGCCCCGCCCCCATGTCACATGCCCCCAGATTCCGCCAGTCTGACCAGTCAGAGCGCGAGTACTAGGTAGGTAGCTTTCCCACCACCAGGCGTTCGGCGGTACGTACCCCGGCCTCCGGAGCTGTCCAATGGTTTCCTTCCCACTGTCCAGAATTCGGCTAGGAGCTGGGTAAAAGTCGGCTCTTCAGCTCCCTTCCGTACCTACTGGCGCGCAACCTGCAACCGGCCTGCACGCTCTCCAGCTGTGCCGAAGCAACCAAGGTAAAGGACATCGGGAGATCGACTCGTGCATCTGGCAACCTAAATTGATTACAAACCAACCCTGCTGGTTTTCGGGAAAACGATACGGCACGTGGAAGAATGCACAGCTGATGTTCCTATCATTTCGGTTCGCAAAGCGTATCTTTTTGTTTGGATTCTGCAGCAACCTCTCGACTTCTGCATCTCCATGTACACGGATTCTAATAGTGTTTGAACTCATGTCATATGGCGCAGGAGGACTGCGTAAAAAGTCTGGTTCTGCTCGTACATGCAGGCATGCCCAGAGTGAACCCCGGCCCAGCCATCGCTCTACCCCAGACTCCAGACTGCAGGAAAGGACAGCTTAAGCACCTCAGAGAGCTTCGAGGCCGCCCCGCTATCGGCAGACCCCGCCGGAATGTCTCGGCGCTGACGGCTCCCCGCGTACCTCCAACCCCGGGTTCGGCTCCCGCATATCACGCACCCGCTAGATCTCCTCGTCCGTGCTCAATAAGTCATCGTTAGCTTGTCAATCGACTTTCAGACGGCGCTTGTCACGATGGCGTCCACAACCCCTCAGATCATCGACGACAAAAGCCCTCTCTGCATCCCCTTCATCACAGGCTTGCTCGAGAAGCGTAGTCAGCAAGATAGGACCCGTCCATTCATGATTGGTCTCAACGGTGTGCAGGGGGTCGGGAAGACAACCCTCGTCAAAGCTCTAGCCGAGTCTCTCACCAAACTCGGCCACACGACGCTCGTCTTCAGCATCGACGACCTGTATCTCAAGCACGAGGACCAGGTCGCTCTCGCCCGTTCTCACCCGGACAACCTCCTCGTGCAACAACGCGGCGAGCCCGGCACCCACGACATGCAGCTCGCCCAAAGCTTCTTCGACAGCATAATCAGCAGAAAGCCAACCAAGGTGCCCTCTTACGATAAGGCTGCCTTCTCTGGCCAAGGAGATCGTTTGCCCGAAAGCCAGTGGACGGAAGTCAACGGGCCCGCTCAGCCGAAAGTCCAGGTTGTGATTTTCGAGGGATGGTGTGTTGGGTTTCGCGCTTTGACGGAATCCGACATTGAGTCCAATTGGAAGGCACCCAGCAGGACTCTCCAAAAGCACAAGCTGGAACACTTACTCCTGGTGAATGAGAGACTGAAGGGTTACGATGCCATGACAGACCTTTTGGATGTGTTCATCCACATTGATGCGGAAGACACTCAGTACGTCTATGACTGGCGCTTGGAGCAAGAGGACGCCCTTCGCCGAGAACGAGGAACGGGCATGAGCGATGAGCAAGTCGTCAAGTTCGTAGACGGTTACTATCCAGCCTATGAGCTGTTTTCGGATAATGTTAGGAGGGGTATCTTCCCAAACAGTCCAGGTCATCAAATAAGGCTCGTTGTTGGCAAAGACAGAAGAGTAAAGGAGCACTTCGTAATATGAGTCTAATGAGATAATCTTCCGGCTGGCAACTACATTGTACTGATTTTAGGACTACTGAGACGTCTGCAGCCCAGCAGCGTTAGAATGACAGACTTAAGGTTGTTCCGCCAAACGCCAATCGTCAACATGACCGTTCATCATAAGTCGTCGAAATTCATAATTAGAGAAAAACGCCGCCCATGCACCCTTGGTATTCTCCCGCTCAGAATTCACGACCATCGCCCAAGATAAAGACCCTGCCCCTACCCGCGAAGTTGAAGAATAGTGTGTGTAACAGTTGCCATGCCCTCCAAATGATATGTCCACTTGTCGAGGACCAAGAGGGTCCTTTTCAAAGTTCCTTGTCAGCCAACATGTCTTCACCCTTGTGCTTGATTTTGCTCAACTTCCTGTTGATGCTTTCCGTTCTGAGACGCACTGCTTCCTCTCTCCTGGAAATCTCATTTTCGAACTGATCGATCATATTCCGCTTTTCTTGACGAGCGTCCTTGAGCTTTTGAGCGACCTGACCAAACTGCTCCAGAAGCCAGTCGCCCGAACGCTCCCAATCCCCAACCGCCATATGCATGAAAAACTGTTTCTGTTCCGTCTCGCGCTGGATCTTGAAGTATTCGAGCTTGGCAGGAAGGCTGTCGCCTGTCAGGGGCCCGATTGCCTTCTGAGGCTTCTGAGCCGGATCATCGTCAAACGGCTGCTCGCGTAGCTGGGTGTACGTCATTTTCCCGAGCTCATCATCGTCATAGTCGCAATTGTCTCGGCGTCGCTTTCTCGTCTTGTCCCGCTGATTGCGCGGGGGCGGTGGAATCGTGCTCCCCAAGGGAGCGGGTTGCCCGGAGAGAGCCTTCTTATGGCTTGCCCGAGGAGTGCCGTTCTCATCCTCACTGATTTGGAAGTCACTCTCAAGGCTTCCCTCAACCTCTTCATCCTGAAACTTTGTGGCTAGACGAGCTTCCTGGGCCTTGGTTTGCCTGTTAGGAACTCGCACGTTGTGATCTTGTACTTGATATGTCGGAGAATCCGAAAAGACCTCCTGATCGTCGTCGTAGAGAGGCTTAGAGTGCGGTTTTCTAACAGTCGCTGAGTGAAGGGTCAAGTTGATAGGTCTGCCTCTTTGTGGTGAAAGATAGGCCTCGTCAGAATAACCATTAACCTGAGTTGCTGGGTCTAGCGGCGGGGGAAAGGTTTTGCTCGAGACGGGCAGGCCGGGCTCATCATTGGAGCCGACCGGGCGCATCGCACCGTTTTTGCCAATAGTGTAGGAAGGCCGATCGCCATTTCCAATGGGCAGCACCTGTCCGCCGGGAAACCGATAGGGCTGTATCGGGGATTGACCGCGGTCATCAATGACAGCATCGTAACGCTCGGAGCGTTGAGTCATAGGCGAGCCAAACTGACTATCAATCTGTGACTCCGGCCAGAAGGCTGTATTGTCGGTACCTTGGGAATGCGTGCGGCGAAGCTTTCGCCTCTGCGGTGTCGGATCGCGGACGCTGACAGGAGACTGCAAGCGCAAGGGATGCGGTTGGGCAGGTTGGTTGTAGTTGCGGATGACGTTGAACTGGTTTCTTCCAGGTGTTGGTTTTGGAGCGTGGATATTGGTTGACTCAGAGGCTGCTTGGCGAGTAGCATAGCCGAACGCTGGGGGAGTAGCAGGTCGTGGTTCGTCTAAGTGGTCTTTGGGCTGCTTGGCATGGCCGTTCCGACCGCCTGCGTCTATTGACGAATGTCTGGCGTACTGGGCCAGTCCATTGTTCGATGGCATCGTGTCGGTGGTTACGCGTCTGAGCAGCCGAGGCTTTGGCGCGGTCGATCGCTTTTCCCGGTGCGAGAAACAGAGGGGAAGCTATGGCAAGAAGTTGCGGCAGGAGATGCAAAGTCGGTCGTGAGGGTCGTCGCGTGTCGCTGCGCGTTTAGATCGGGTATCGAGATCGACTGCAGTGGAACCAGCTAGAGAGCGGGCATGGCGAACAAGAGTTCGCCCAGCAATTCGTCGTGGGTTGGTGATGGTAAAACTCGTCCGTGATGTCGGATAAGTGAAGGGAGGAGGCCGTTAGCGCAGATGAAGCAGGCAAAGGCAGCTGTTTGTGAAGTTGACGCAGCTTGGAAGAAGGAAGACGCACAGCGCCGCCCCTGCACTTTTTTTTCGGAGCGCGTCGACGCAGTGAGCTCTCAGGGACTTCCAGTTCAGAGCTGCATCCGCCAATGGCATGCTGCGCAGGTACGGGCAGTTTTTGGGGCAGGGACAGGGGTACCCCAAGAAATAATGTCTAAGCGCAGCACTGTGAAGTTGCTGCTGAAGCCCAAACAACTAGTTACCTTAGGAAGCTGAGTCCAACGCTTTGTTGCTCTAGCCGAGTAGGTCTCTAGAATACCTTCCTCATTGTTGTCGCGATATATTACCCATGCACTAAGGTATTAGAAACAAATTATTCATACTGAAGGCTAGTGGGTATTCACCGAAACTTACACATTTAAAGAAGAAGGCGAGAAGTGCATATCAATTACTCAGGCGCACATGTAAACAGCTGTGAGGCCTCACACGATGTTTTTCTTCATCAAGACCAACGGCAGCAATATGACCTTGCCATTCGACGGAGGGACCCAAGAATACCCTTCTTCCTCCTTGTGAAATACGATGTATCCCTGCCGGTCATACCAAGAGATAGACAGTTGACATTAAGAGCATTACGACACGGGCGCAACCTGCACTAGAGGGACTCACTGTTGGAATCTCCCATCCACGATCCGTATAAGCCGCCTTCGCAAACTCAGCCGAAGCTTGGAACTCTGTCGCAAGCGTATCCAAAGCCATCACCGGACCACAAAGCGGCTCTCCGACCGCCATGTTCTCAATCTGCTTCATGGCAGACCTGTCGAAGCCACGATCCTGTATTGCCCAAGAGACGTAAAGAGAAGTGATCCAAAGCGCGCCGTCCGTCGGGAGCCCCCAGTCGATGTCGAGAACCGGCTTCTTCTCCATTTCGAATCCTCGCAGCGAGGGCACGAGGGCCGCAAGCCGCATCTCGTCGACCGTGTCGCGCAAAATAGGCTTGTCATCCGGGTATCTAGCCAAAGTGGCTTACCAGGAACCCTTGATCTCCATCATCTCCAAGCACCAGGTGCCGGTCAGCAGCTTAGAATTATGACGCCCGGGTTGCTTGGACTTACTATCCGTAGAGAAACTTAGTGCCGCCCAACTGCTTTTCTTTCCACTTCGGGACCTCTTCCGCTCTCCATCCGCCTGCAACTATCTTCTTCGGACATTGGTCGTAAGTGCTCCTCTGATATGGGGTCCCAAGGTATCAACTCCACCCTGTTTGGTATTTGTGTAGCCATACTTTCCGGTAAGCTAGAATGGTGCTTGAGTAACAGCTTGATGCTCTGAATCATGCGGGAAGGGGGGATGTGCGGGCGGAGGGGACGTTTGTACTCTTTTTCAAAAGACAATGTCCCTCCATTTCTGCCCATAGACAAAATCCGCGCAGGATTGATATCCTGATGCAAAAGCAAGAGGCCTCAGAAGCTCTCGTCAGCACGAATGGTCCATTTTCTGCTTCTAGATTCCTAAATCGATCTAGCTCAACATCTACCTTTTTTTGGCTGAGACGAAGCTGCAGCACATAGGAGGCTGATCTCAGCTTCTGCGCCCTATGCACTCATGACATGCCTTGACTTATTCTTCGCGATCTATCCTCTGGGTTTCTATGGCGCAGTGGCTGGACTGCTCCCGCACACACCATACCACGACAGCGACTACGCCCTTTTCGTCTCCCAACCATCTTCTCCCTTTACGACTCATTAACCTCACCTCGCTTGCCCTTTCAACAACTTCCCATAAGCCAAGCATTTACATCCGATTCATAGCCCCTGAACACCGTCCCTCGCAAGACTTTTTTGCGCCTTGCCCAGTCTGATAGGGGCAAGAAGCCCAATCCCGCACCTCATCGCCCATCGATTTCTTCCATCAAATGTCCTCCCGCGTCTGGGGGCTGTTTGTGGGCCCAGGTAGCCCTTCGATTGCCGCTACTCTCAGTATACCCTTCCGCTCCTTTTGCTTCGCCTCTATCCCGTAAAGTGGAAACGTGCTGCTTCCAGTTGACCAAGACCCTCCCGGGGGGCCACATAACGTCGGCGATATGTGTTGGTGAAATCTTGGAGCAGCGCTCTTACTTGTCGGATTGCGCTGGGGTCGCTGCCACTCAAACGCTCCCTGATCTTGGTCATAAGTCGGTCTGCCTCGGCTGGTGTGATGGTACCCTGAGGCAGCAGCTGGATGGTACGCTCAACCCAAGTGGATGTTTGAGCTGGGAACAGCTCAAACATTGCCAGCAAGACACCACTACCATCCGCAAAGCAATCCCGAGGGAACGTAATCATCATCCCGGCCATGACCTGTTTGACCAGCTTCTCACCGTGCGTGGTGAGTAACTTGCCCACCACTTCTCGGATGTGAGCGGCAACATCAGGTGCGAGGACGTCTGACGTCGCAGGGTTGTCGCCGCCATATGTGAGGAGATCGCGGAGGAAGTGGAGAGTCGCCGAGAGCGGGTCGCGCTGCTCCAAAGTCAAAGCGTAGACGGCGGCCTCAAAGATGGGCCCCAAAAGCTCGGAAGGCACCAGCCTTTGTGGGTAGTAGAGGAGGGCATCGATCAACAGCCTGAAGAAGTCTTCGATGACGTCTGGCAGCTCACTGGGCTGGAGCTCGCTCATCACCCTCAAGAATGTTGTGGTCTGCGCCTCGAAAAAGGCGTAAATGCTTTGAGTGATTTCCTGGCCTACGTGCTCGCGGTCTTCGGAGAATTCTCTGAGGATAGCAGCTGTAACCCAAAGGAACGCACCTTGTCGTGAGTTGGAAAATCCGCTGGCCAATTTGTTCGCCATATCCGGTAGCAATGGTGTCATGGCTGTTCTGTAAGAGATGATCATATTGCGCCAGCATCGGCAGATTCTCTCGCAGATTGGCACGAAGTTAAGGAAATTGTCCAGAATAGTGGCAAGCACTGGGAAAACTTCTTGCCAATACTTGACGGCAGGGTTTTCTTCACCAGGTCCGACATACGGCACGACAATCTGAACGAAGGTGGTAATGAGTTGGAGGTGGTCTGGGTATCGCGTTAGTCCCTTCTCACAGCTCGCTAATGCCCAATCAATCTTACCAGCCAGCGCCAACTTGCCCTTATCGTCGGTAGCAATGTTGGCCATGTTCATCAAGCGCTGCACCAGGGGGTCGCAGTACAGCTTCAGGAGCTTGTAGATCTCAGCTGGCGGTTGCACAGCAACAACGCTGGCAACTCCCTGCGTGATTTCCTCTTGACTCATATCTGGCAGCTTGTCGAGAATGTTGTCGTAGAAGGTCTGCATCTGAAGTACTTGGCCACTCAGAAGTTGCTTGCAGTCTGTACAGAAGTATTTGATGGCCATGGCCGCTGCTCTGACAACCTCCTTCGAGTCCGTCTGGAACGACGTCACAATGTAGTTGAACTGTGGCTCGAGATATTCAGGGTGTACAGAGGTCCATTCTGTGTATCGTCCAAGGACCATAATGGTGGCGAACCGAAGCTTTTCATGGCTCGGAATCTGGACCAACAGCGGCATCAATTGCGGCAAAACGATGGCCTCCTCCTTGTCAACCATTTGTCCCATTGCGCGCATAGCGAAAAGGGGCGCTTCTAGCTCTTGCCAGTGCGGAACTGAGGTTGCCGTCGCTTGACTGGCGTACTTTTGCATCCAAATCTTGATGGCCTCAAGGACCTTAGTAAGGCAGTCAGTAACTCCCATTACTTCACATGAATCCTTGAGAGTGTCGCCCATTTGGTGTCGGAACTCGCGGAACCTCTCCTCCTGCTCACGGTCACCATCAAAGAGGTCTGTTTCGTTGGCCGACTCCGACTGGGGGTATTCCAGGTGCTTGAGAAGGATATCCACAAGCTTCGAGTAAACGTCTCCCAGCTCCAATCTCGCCTGGATGTACCTCTCCAAAACCAAGTATTGCTTCAGCTCGTACCAAAATTGGAAAGTGTGCTCGATGACGTCGCGGTCCTTGTCTCTGGCGGCGCATTCCAAAACTGCGTCAACGAGCGATCGGAAGGGCTGAGGTTCACGAGCAATCGCTACGACCCAAGCTTCGGCCGCGAGAGCGAAGATCTTGGTTAGGGCCTTGTAGACCTCCGTATCCTCGTCGTTGACGACTGCTTCGATTCTGGGTCGCAGCGCAATAACACGGGGAAGAAGAACCTGAATAGTGTCGGCGTTTTCGTCGACGTCCCTTGCCTCCCTGAAAATTGTGCACAAGCACTCTGACGCCTCCTGGAATGCCTGTTCATTGCCAACAGCATTGAAGATGACGTCGAGGAGGGGAGATTTGACAACAGTATTGACGGGGACTTCGCGAAGCCATGAGGTGATACACTCCATTAATTGCGGGTTTTGAGCAGCGGAAGCTGTAAAACATTAGTGATTATGAGTTTATGGGCAGGGCGTCGACCAGATCGGGACGTACGAGATGATTGGGAGTAGTTGATCAGCAGTTGAACGACTTGATCCGTGTTGTCACCCAGCAATTCCCTAGTCCGCTGGGAAAGCTCTTCTTCCTATCATTGCCAATTAGACTCTGATCCCTGTTGATATCGGCCCAGGAAAACCACGTCGCAGAAAGTAAGAGGCCGGTCGATGTTTTCGTGTTCCACGTACAGTAAGGGTGATTTTGCGGCCTTCGGTAACCTCCTCGGGCAGCACGCGCAGGAAGTCGAGAACGGCTGCGTGGCTCTCGACACTATCGCTGAGAGACGAGACCACTGTGGGAAGAACGTCCTTCCATTCCTTCATCTGAACCGCCAGTGTCGCGAGACACACGCAGAGCTGGACTCGTATAGGTTTGGGACCTGCGGCGAAGTGTTTGAGAAGGAGGAGAATCTGGTCTCGCAGTGCTGGAACTTCAGTTTCCGACACCTGCGTCGACACGTCGTAGGTGATCTAGGAAACGCTCTCGTCAGCTCAACGCCTATAGGAACACCGCTTCGATACTATACCTTTCCGCGCAAAGTGATAGCCGCAAACAGTTTGGCCTCGGGCTCTGCGTCAGACTGGAGGATGCCGATAACGGTCCCCCATGCATCTTTCTATAGTATCTGTTAGCCACCCGCTTCGCCTCAGGAAGACGTGAAAGGTCCGAGGAGTCTGACAGATTTTTGGAAACGTTCCAAGTATGCATGGGCCTTCTTCTTGGTCTCTTGCTCGCCGCCGCGCATAGTAACCATAGCCGACAAGACATCGTTGGGCGCGAAGGCCTCTTGGATCCCGTTTGTAGCCATTCTTCAGTAATAAGACGGTGTCGTAAGTGTCAATCGGTCGGTGTGTGAGGCGGAGGCAAGAAGCGTGATCGAGGAAAAGTGGCAGCAAGGCCGCATATGACGTCGCGCGGAAGGACCGCAGTAGGTGCGCAAGGAAGTACAATACGAGAGCCAAGCGACAGTGAGCGCCGTTGTTTCTTTGAGGGTATAATGAGCGTTGAGCCGGTGAGGTGGCAGTCGGGAGGCTATCAAAGCAATGCGGCGACGTCCAAAATTGGCAGATGGAGGGGGTAGTGGAGGGAGGTCGCGAAAGGAAATAAAACGTCAGTCAGGCTGGCGGGACAGCGGGCGGACCAAATTACAAGGAATCAATTCGACGGGCTAACTAAACCCGGCTAAGACAATCTTAAGGTATGGACACTGAATGGGACGGGTGGACATGTAGCTTCCTAGGCAGACATCCTCCATTGCGTCCCAATCGATCAGGTAGCTGGCAGTTGCTTTGGGGACGTCGTTCCAGCAAATTGGGGCCTTGGTACCTATGCTGTGTGGCCTCGACAGAGCTGCGGATGGGAGTTACCTGTCCTGTCGCCTGCACTAGGGTGGCGGGGTAGGTACCTCGGGCTACTCGTCTCTACGACCTTCCATGGAAAAAGGCATCTTTACAGCGCTGAAGCACTCTCCACCGTCACTTGCTGCCACGGCACACGGCCCATAAAAGTCAATAATTCGCCGCACGGCGTTGAATGGCTACACCGTGCTACACCATGTACCTGGCACAGCCGTGGCCCGGTTCATGTGGGTCAAACCTGCCAGCGGAACATCATTTCGCCTGCTCCGCCTGAATTCTGGCGACGAACATCTGGGACACCACAAACTAGGACCCGGCAGAGAGAAGAGAGTCGCGCAGCCTCATCGCGCTTCGACTGGAAGCACCTTGCCGACGAATTGCCCCACAAGAAATCACATCGACCGGACCGGACGCGACCATCGGGCCTCAACTACCGCAGCGCAACCCCACGAGACCCGAGAACCACCCCTACTACCTGATTTTCTCCAAATAGTCGACAATGACCGGACGTGGTGGTGGCGGCGGTCGCAGAGTGCTGCTCCCTCCTATCAACTTCATCTTCAGACTCTTGCAGTACGTTCTGGATCAGAACAAGCTTATCACCGCCGCAGTGCGCTGACTTCTTTGCAGGCAGCACACAACTGTGCAAATTTGGCTGTACGAGCAGCTGTCTATCCGTATTGAGGGAAAGATCAGGGTATATCCACCTCGCACCGAACCGCGTTGCTTTGAGACACCGTACTGAAATGTAAGCTCATAGGGTTTTGACGAGTTCATGAACCTGGTCATTGATGATGCCGTGGAAGTGAAGCAAGTTACGAAGACGAATCCGGAGGAATCGCGGCGTTCATTGGGTTAGTACTCTGCCATGCAGGACCCTCTACTTTAGCGAAACTAACATTCGATAGGTCAAATATTGCTGAAGGGCGACAACGTCTCTCTGATTCAGAGCTTATCGGGATAAGGAAGGATGGTGTCGGAATAATGTTACCGCGACAGCAAGACGTGCTCTGGGACGATACACAAAAGTTGATACCATGGATTTTGTCACCAAGAAGGCTAGGCGGCGGATTGCTAATTGTTGAGAGAGCTGTCTGCCGGCCTCTTGACTTCTCCGCTGCCTAAAACTAGGCCATCGAGCGGTTGGTCGTGTTGGGCCACGGGAACTGCGCTATCTGAAGGCTGGGAGAGGAACTGCTCCGAGAGAGCCAGGCCATAGAGCAATACAGGGCGTGTTACTGCTGACAACTTGCTGTTGTACTTTGCTGCGTATCTTCGGATGAAGAGGTCGTAGAATCCCTTTCCGTGACCAAGTCTCCGTACTGAACCTGACTGGCCGTCGATGTCGAAAGCAACGCCCGGCAGGAGCATGAGGTCCAAGAAGCAAGTTTCTGGCGACTTGGATCCTGGCTCGCCGAGCACACGGTCTCTCTGGTTTACGGTGGCCGGGTCGATGCTAGGGATGCCCCATTTGTCCGGCTGCAGTGACTCATAATCTCCAAGGTCGCGCAAGCGGACCATGTCCATGACCCTGGGCGGCGTCTCTCCGGGAGGGAAGGGCGACTTGTGCAGGTACGGCACGTACACTTGCTTGCCGGCTGAAAGCGCATGGCGTACAATATCGTCCGTCTGAATTTCGCCAAAGGGCATTGACAGAAACACGCTGACCCTTTGTGCTTCCACGTACGGTTTGAATGTTTTGAGAGTCTCACAGACAGCCCGGCCTATGATTAAAACTTAGGATCTCTGAACTGGAGCATGGTGTAGTTGATTTCTTACTCTGGCTCTTTATGGACTCATGCGCAATACCGCCGAGTCTGTCTTTCATGACAGTTCGTAGCTGCTTTTTCGCAACCACCATAGTTGAACCCATGATGGGCAGATGATGCTTGTTGCAAACCACTTGTAATCAGAGCAAATCGGATAGCTCTTCAGGTGGCGCTCGAAAACTGCAAGACCGCAGGTGTATTTTAACAAACTCAGTCGATCCTCGGGATCCTGGCTGTGATATTCGATTACCTGAAGGAGGGCCGTGACGACCTCCGGCGTACGTGGGGTGAAGTCAGTGTGTATGCTTGTAGGCAGATATGCATATAAAGGCACACAGCGAACATTCGGTACGCAGTACTTTGCAGAGGCCTCAACGCACAAGACCGCTGGGCTCAGATATCACATCAAGGATGACATGCGAAAACAGAGATCTTGAGGTCGCCTTCGAGGTCCAGAAGCGGTCTCCTGCAGTCTCCAGCACAAGCGATGGATGCAACGTCGAGGCTCGATAGATTCCAGGTCCTGAACTGCAACCCCCCGAGCGAAGAATCTGCCCTATCCAGCACTACCTTTTTGTTTTACGAGACCAATAGCTGCAAAGAGACCACGGCGCTGTCTTCACTTGGTCATAAATCGCCATGAAATTACTGTCCCGTTCCGAAAACCGAGCCAACAGAACCAAGCCAGCCAGCTTGAGACTACGGGCTCAGACCTTCAAGACGGTTCAAGACTTGGAACCAACCGACTGGTTCACGTTCGAAAAAGTTGGGACGGCAGCCGCTGAGACAACGCAGAGCGTTAGAGGACTAGATAATTCCTATCGTTAGGGCGCCTTATTCCAGCCGCAAAGATCTTTCCTTTGAACCCTTGGTATGCTGCCCCGTTCCGGAAAGCCGAGCTTGTCATTCATCCGTTTTCTGTGCCAAGGTCATGCAAGTGGTGGCTGTGTTGGTCATTGGCATCATCAACAGATCCACGCGATGAAAAACAAACCCGAAAGTTCCTTGGGTGGCCCTTGGGGGAATGTCTTGATTTTCGTGGGATGAGATTGGGCACTTGACTTAAGAGTTCTTACCTCCGCAGAGACAGAAAGGCGCGCAGAGACACAGGGTTGGGTGCGTGTCTGGCTGAGTCTATGTACTAAGTAGGTAACCTGCATCAACTCCTGGACATCCTTCATTGGCGGCAGAGTCCGGATTGGGAGTGTTCTCGTCTACAGATGGTTGGTAAGGGACTAGCAACCGATGAACAAGGAGTCGCATGACAATCCCCGAATGATGTCTTTGCACGGCGCAGCGTAGCACGGGGAGAAGTGACATAATAAACCGAGACGCGTTCAAGTCGGGGATGTCTTGGGGAACCAAAGCAGAGGGCCACTGAGAACGACGCCAATCCCGTAGCCAAGGCGCGGCATTCCACTAACTTGCTCCGTGACTCTCCCGAAGGCTTTATCGGGTCTGGACGCTTCTTGGTATTCCGCGACGAGATTTGGCTCCAATCTCCTGAGGCTGCACAAACGAGGGGGGCGGGACCGTGTTGGTGGCTGCAGTGTTGCGCCAGAGAAAAGACGTCAGAGGATGGCAAGGTATTTGGGAATATGAGACTGAGTTGCCGTATCGTAACATTATATGATAGGAGGATTCTTTGTGGATGGAGGCGAAGGCATACTGCAGATACAAGAAGGTGTAAAGATAGATCCGAAGAAGCATTGGTATTTGGTGTAGCAAGTAGTGACTTGCAGTCAACCAAGTGCCTTTTTTTTTTTTTTTTTTTTTGCTAAAAAAAAAAAAAAAGAATTCCAGGTTGTTCCTTTGCTCATTGAGAGATTAAACAACAGCAGAAACAACGGGACGAAGATCAGATTGCACAAAGCACCAGCAGCAAAAGCTGGCAGGTGGATCCATCCGGTGTCCTGCAGCGCCCTGCATCTCCACCTTGAGTCTTTTGTAAGGTATCCACTTCTGCCAAAATGCTGCGGTCTCATCGCCGGGTGCCATCCAACCACTCCGCATCCCTCGGCGTCAGAGGCAGTTACGCCAACAAACGCCCGCAGTACGTACCTGCCTTCCAGGTTGCCGACCACGGCACGACCTAGACTTCCCAGGCACGAATACTGAGGTGCGATCGAGGGCACTAGGTATGATGCGCCTTCCTCCTCCTTCTTGGGGGAGGGCAGACTACACTAGTAAGGTACCTTACGCTGCTATACTAAGGTAGGTAGACCTTCAAGCTTGAGCCACAAACACTTTTGTGGAGATCCACTCGCCCTCGCCCGTCAAGGGAAAGGGCCAAGAAATCCCCCAAGCTCCTCCTCGAGTGTCTCTCTCGACGGTTTTAACCTTTGCCTCTGCCTCTGCCTCTGCGCGCGTGTGTGTGTGTGCCTCCTCAAATATCCTGGGGTTGCCCCCCTTCCCTCCTCGCGCGCCTACCCTCCCCAACAACTAACTCCTTCCACGCCCTGTGCCTCCTCACCATATTTAAGGTACATCTACTCCCTGAGCTAGAGGAAAGAAACCCAGTGTCGCCCCCTGCGACCCGTCGTTTGCGTGCTTCACCACCCGCATTCAAGCTTCCCAAAGCTTTGTTTGCACATTTCGAGATTCAAGGCCGTCGCTAAACAACACATCAGCAGCCATGGCGTCTTCACCAAAGTCCAAGTACGACATCCTGCCCAGGATGCAGGTGAAGGGCCCCTTCTCTGTTCCTTCACCGGGCGCCGTTCCCAAAGAGGGCGAGACACTGCCGCGCCGACTTCCTCAGGCCGTTCCCGACCTGATCACTCTTCCCGGCGGTAACATCACCACTACCTACCAGCTCGTCAAGTCCAGCGCCGAAAAGTATGGGAATGCAAAGGCCCTAGGCTCGCGCAAGCTCGTCAACACCCACCGGGAAACGAAGAAGGTCAAGAAGATGGTCGACGGCGAGGAGAAAGAGGTTGACAAGCAGTGGACATACTTCGAGCTGAGCCCTTACGAGTATATCACATACCATGAGTACGAGAAGCTCACTCTGGAGCTCGGCTCTGGCTTCCGCAAGCTTGGCATGACCAAGGGCGACCGCGTTCACATCTACGCCGCGACCAGTGCCCACTGGCTGGCCATGTCCCACGGCGCCGCTTCCCAGTCCATGCCTGTTGTGACTGCTTACGACACTCTCGGCGAGCAGGGTCTCAGGTACTCGATGGTCGCGACAAACGCTAAGGCCATCTTCCTCGATCCTCACCTGCTGCCCACTCTTGTGAACGTACTCGCTGATGCCAAGGACATCCGCTATGTCATCTGGAATAACCAGAACCAGGTGCAGCAAGCCCACATCGACCAGCTCAAGTCTGCACACCCCGAGGTCACCATTCTGAGCTTCGACGAGCTCCGCAAGCTGGGAAACGAGAACCCCGTTGATCCCGTTCCCCCCACCCCAGAGGACCTGTGCTGCATCATGTACACCTCTGGCTCAACCGGCACGCCCAAGGGTGTTCCGCTGAAGCACCGGGCCGTTGTTGCTGCTGGTAAGTCATGTCCCCTGCGTGTACATAGACATTGCGCAATTTGCTGACATACACCCAGTCGCCGGTGTCAGTGTCGTTGTCCAGCCGCATATTGGACCTGGAGATGGTCTTCTGACCTACCTTCCTTTGGCTCACATTCTCGAGTTCGTTTTCGAGAACGCCTGTCTCTACTGGGGCTCTACCATGGGTTACGGCAACCCCAAGACGCTCTCCGACAACTCGGTTCGAAACTGCGCCGGTGATATCAGGGAATTCAAGCCCTCCGTCATGGTTGGTGTTCCTGCCGTCTGGGAGACGGTGAAGAAGGGGATCATCGCCAAGGTCAATGCCGGCAGCCCAATTGTCAAGGCCATGTTCTGGAACGCCTTGTCTATGAAGACACACCTCATGAACACAGGCATCCCAGGTTCTGGCGTCCTCGACGCTGTGGTCTTTAAGAAGCTCAAGGAGGCGACCGGAGGACGCCTCAAGTTGTGCATGAACGGAGGTGGACCGATTGCCAAGGAGACACAGCAGTTCATCTCGATGGCCATTGCGCCCATGATTATTGGATACGGTCTTACCGAGACCACCGCCATGGGCTGCCTGATGAACCCTCTGGAGTGGAACATCAACAACATGGGCGCTATGCCCGCATCCATTGAGGTCAAGCTGGTTGACTTCGCTGAGGCTGGCTACTTTGCCACCAACAAGCCCAATCCGCAGGGTGAGGTCTGGATCCGCGGACCCTCTGTCATGGAGGAGTACTGGCAAAATCCCAAGGAGACAAAAGAGGCCATCACTGAAGACGGTTGGTTCAAGACGGGTGACATTGGCGAATTCGACAGCAACGGCCACCTGAAGTTGATTGACCGTAAGAAGAACCTGGTAAAGACCTTGAACGGCGAGTACATCGCTCTGGAGAAACTCGAGTCTATCTACCGTTCTTGCTCCATTGTGGGCAACATCTGCGTCTACGCCGATGCCCAGAAGGCCAAGCCCATCGCTATTATCGTCCCGCTCGAGCCTGCTTTGGTGAAGCTGGCCGAGAGCATTGGCGTCAAGGGCAGCACTCTGGAGGAGCTCGTCCACGATAAGAAGCTTCAGAGCGCCGTCACCAAGGAGCTCCAAAACACCGGTCGTCAAGGTGGCCTTTCAGGTATTGAGATCATTGAGGGCGTTGTGATGTCCGATGAGGAGTGGACACCTCAAAATGTAAGTCTTTTCAACCTTTGCCGTTGTCTCTCGGGATGTACCAGGATGACGGACACTAACACCTTGTAGGACTTGGTCACGGCCGCCCAGAAGCTCCAGCGCAAGAAGATTTTGGAGAAGTACAAGAGCGAGGTTGCCAAGGCGTATGGATCTTCCGACTAAGCTCGGCAATTGCGCTCTGTTTCACTCCTTGAATTTAGGTCATGATTCTTGGATCTCTGATTCTCTTTAATTTCGCGGATCAGGTCGGGTTGGGCTATGGGAACGCTTGATATCCAGGAGTATAGTGTGCGCGATTCGGAGACTTTGTAACACATAACCGTCGTTGTGGGGGAGAGCCCCCGTGAACCATTAATTTAGCTCCATCTCAACATGATCTGTTGGCCGTAACGTGGTTGAGGAAGCCGGGATCTGACGGAGGGGCTGGGCTGGGCTGGGCACCCGGTGGCTCCTCGTCTAATGGCAACCTGGTCGGCCCGAGCTGTCCGTACACCGACCCGAGGGTGCCAGGCCGGCGAAGACCCGCCAGCCTCACTATCTCTCCTCACTCAATCCGCACTTCCATGTTCTAACAGCCCCCCGTTCCATGAGAAGTAGACGGTGAACACGGCAGCAAATCATTGGAGTCCCATTCCTGCTTAGCCCCTGTATAGAGAAAAAAGTCGCACATAGATCACTGCGCACAGCTCGCCTGGCCCAAAAATATAAATAAACAGTAAACACAATCCGAGTCGTTACGGGGGGAGGCGCTCTTCTCACTCTCTCTCTCTTTCTCTCCATCTTTCCATTTACACCAGGCCATCGTAGAGGGACAGCGCGGACACAATTGTCTCGTCCCGCTTGCTTCCCTCCTTAAACTCCTCCATGTCCAGGCTTCCGTTCTCGTCCTTGTCCATCATGCGGAAGATCTTCCGTACGCGCTTCTCGGGAGTGTCTTCGTCTTCAGGGAGCTTAACCATGGAGCCGACCTGCAGTAGGGAGTTAATGAGGTGGGTACGTAACGGGGGTTATGAGGCCGAGCCAAAGTGAAGTAAAATCAGAGCAGGCCACCATAGGAAACTAACCATCTTGTAGATTGCCTCGACGATCTTGAGCATCTCGTCGTAGCTGATCTTCCCGTCTCCGTCAATGTCGTACAGTTGGAAGGCCCAGTCGAGCTTGTCCTCCATTTTTCCGCGGCTCGTAACGCTCAGGGCGCAAATGAACTCCTTGAAGTCGATGCTTCCCGACTTGTCGCTGTCGAAGACGTTGAAGACATAATCTGCAAATGAACTCGGATCGCCAAAGGGGAAGAATTGTCTGTAGATCTTTTGGAACTCCTCCTTGGTGAGCATGCCTGACGGGCAGTCCTTGAGGAAGCCTGTGAAGATTTGGCGGGTTAGGCTTGGCTTCTTCTGGGTTTCCGTTGTTGAGAGCGCGCATGGCATCTGTAGATGGAGGGGCGCGCATGGGTTGAGTGGACAAAAAAACGTACCCTTGTACCACTGTTGCAACTCCTTCTTATCGAAATGGGTCGACTTCTGCAGTTCAGCGAGCTGCTCTTGAGAGAGCTTGGACTGACTAGATGAGAAGAAAAAGACTCGGATTAGCATCGTGTCCTGATCTCTCCGGTCCCCACGCAGTTCTCCTATCTCCTGAGCGTCCTCGACAGGTGACGTCGCAGTGAGGCCCCCGGGGTACGATGACAGACGGCGGCAGAGGCGGGCGGGTTTCCGTGGATGATGTCCGGGGCGACTCACGATTTGCCCATGGCTAGCCAGAAGCCTCGAAGGCAGAAAGGAAAGGGGGATGCGGTGTCCTACAAGAGAGCAGAGACGATCGACGAGTGTGCGCGCGGGTAAGATGTACGACGGGCGGCAATTCGTCGCAACGAGACGGATGGATGATTGAGCGTGCGGCGGGTTGAGGGCGGTCGTCGCCACCTCGTGAAGGAGACCGTCGGCGCAACAGGACGCAGAGAAGCGTAGTAATAAGCGAATTCCTGTGTCCGTTATATCTGGTATCGTGGCTAGGGTGACGAGGGCGGGCGCGTATGCGGCGACGACGACAAGTATGCGAGAACGAGGGGGCGAGGGTGCGAGGCTGGACTAGGACGGATAGGCTGCCAGTCGTTGACAAGCGGGGGAGGGGAAAGAAATAAAGGCAACCCAGCTGGGATGCTAAGGTTTGGAGGGGAAGGTGGTGGCTACCTAGGTACCTACGGTAAGGTACTCTTCCACTGACGATTGAGGTGCTCAGAGGGCAGGGAAAGTTAGGCAACCTGTTGAACCTGAACGGAGTGGAGCTGTAGGGAACGGGAACGCTGTAACTTCCAGTCTTTGGTAACCGGCGGCCACCTGTAGCGAACTCGAGTGCTCTGTGGGAAAGGCACGTCAGATCAAGGACAGGTCACCCAAGCATTTGTGGTGGAGAATACAGGAGAAGCAATAAGGTACTTACAAAAGGCGCGGATTAGAAGTTTAATCAACTCTCTGTTGTTCCTTCAATTTATTGCAGTGATTAGAATAAGCAGAAGTCTAAGTTTGCGTCTGATGGAGCGGCAAGTCTGAAATTATGGTTTGAGTGGTTCTGCAAGGTACATGGTTATCACAGGAGGGCATTGATGAACTCAAACTTCTCTAGGGCAATGTTACGCCACGTCTGTTGACGCCGTGGTTCTCGTTTGTCAGATACTACCTTATTACCTCAAGTCATGCGCTATCGCAGAACACGACGGACGGGGACTATCCGTAGAAAAAGATGGACAGGCACAAGAAGAACAAAACCCACGCACCCACAGCCCAAGGCGACGGCCGATGCAGAACGCAGGCAAGGCGAGAGGCTTAGAAGCTCTCATTCGTCGCCCCATTGAGGCAGCCCACTCGTGACTGACACAAAGACAGATGGATCGTTCTCTTTTTCCCACCTGTTGATTTGCTGTTCCTGGGTGTAACGGTCGATTACAATTGGCCAAGACGGTTAGCTCCTTCGACCCAAACAATGACACAAACGCTCTGGGATGTTTTGCCGAGGCTCTGTCAAGTCAAGGCCCGCATGGTTCGTCGCAGTAGATCGTATTAAAATGCCAAGGGATGTGACGTTAAACGTCGAGCGCACGCGCACTCGCACCCGCCCGTTTCTTTCAAAACCGGCTCAGCCGTCATCGGAGAATCAACGCAGACTACGTTACCTACCTTAGCTGCTTAGGTAAGGTATTGGCGACTGTGGGATCATTTAAGGAGGTAGGCACCCACACTGCGCCTGCCCGCGCATTGACACAGGGCCGCGTATTGTTCAGCCTCTCCTCGGAACATTGCGCATAAGCAGCACCCAATTGGCTTCCAGGAGTACCCAAAATGACGTGACTTTGCTTGTTGTAGCGCGCGAAATTCGACCGTTTGGTCTCCGACAACATGACTGGCCAACTGCGGAATTATACGCGGCAAAGGCCGAAGATGGTTTTGAAAAACAGCCATGAAACGGCATCATGTTCTTCAATGAACTGCAAATCCCAAGCGCGATAGCCAAACCACCAACCAACGCTTCCATCTAAACACATCTCCATCCCTCGGCTTCCTCCAAACACTCTTAGGCAAATGGCAACTCCTTGGGCATACCTTGATCATCATAGGAAGAACATCGCCACCAGCTCTTGTTCGTGGTTATGGACCACCACCGAAACAGATTAACCACCATCAACCACGGCAGCGCAGGCCACCACGCATAAACCCCGTCGTCGAAAGTCTTGTCCCGGTTCGTGGGAGGAAGCGGGATCGTCGTCGTCTAACACACCCAAGAAAACATGCGTCAAAAAATCCAGCTCCGCAGCCCAGCCAAACCCCTCGATCACCAGATACAGAAAATATTACCTTGAGCGTAGGATCGTAGCTCTTCGCAAGCAGCTTCTTCATAAGCTTATCAAACCACTCCTCCCACTCGCGGTCATATTCCTCAAGGTTCAGCAGCGTGTCAATCTCATCATCCAAATGCTGTCTCAACCCCAGCATGAACGAGTCAATGATACCCCTCAGCTTCACCCCGCTATACGCCTCTTCGTCTTTCTGCACCCTGCCCAGGTACTTCATGTACGCTTGAAGACCGCCGATGTAGGCCTCGTGCTGCGCGACGTTGGCCTGCATCGGGCCGGACGGCGGGCTGGCCCAGCTAAGAACGCCGTTGTCCCTCGTTAAAGGCTTGACGCGTTCTTGCCCTAGAGGGTATCAACCTATCATCAATCTTGCATTGACATGTTCACATAGCTGCTTGGCTGATTGACATGAATAGGCGATGAACTGGCATACAAGCCGTCCAATTATCTAGGCCCACCAGTAGACCAAACGTTGCTGGACACTGTTGAGATGTCAGCTCGGGTTTAAAACAACAGACAGCTTGCCCGAGGACGCTGCTTCGTCTCGCACTCTTCGTGCATAGTCACCAGCGTAAGACACGTCCTAAAATGGATGGTCGGCGGTACAAACCACATCAAATGGCACCAATAGACAAGGCTTTGAGAGACGAAGATTGAGATTCTCTGAACGGGCCACTAAACGCCAGGGCTTTAATGCAATCAGACTTGACAGCCCCTGCCGGGCTTCACAAACAACGGCGATATTACGAAAGCACAATGACCCAATGCCCCATATCTCGTTAAGCTTGTGTGTCCCTCCCAGAACCAGACCTCCGTCGTAAGAAGCAAATAAACAGGGAAACAAAACACGCCATAGCTCGCCATGTGAAAGCACCCGACCACGCTCTTGCGTCTCCCGGCTGACCAAACCTACCGTGCCCCCGTCATATGCTGACTTTTCTTTCCCGCCCTTAGCCGACCACGGCCTTCATGCTCAAGCTCTCCAAGAAACCTCCCAGATCCTCCTTCTTCACTTCCACGACGCAGTGCTCAAAGCTGTCTATTCGAACGCGCGCGTTGGTCTCCGCGACGACTTCCTGGAACGCAGAACCGAATCTATTCAGACCGTACCCTTTGTCCTTTGCTGTCTCATCCTCCTCGGAGTCGGAGTCGGAACCGTCAGACGCCTCTGACTCGGTGTCGAGCTCGTCATCGTCCTCATCCTCCAAATCTGCTGCCGCACGGGCAGCTTTCTTTTCTTGGCGAATCTTTTGTTTATTGCGTCTCGACTCCTCCTTTTTCTTGGCCTTTTCGTCCTTTGCGGCCTGTCTTTTTTTTGCAGCCTCACGGTCGAGGAAGGCTGTGTCAGGCCCTCCACCCCCGCCAGTTCCGACGACAAGATAGACCCCGCGCTTGTCGTTCAGGCTCGCCACGACAAGGGGTGTGCCGCGACCCCCGTGAGACAGGCGTCCGGTCGCATCTTTCTCTTGCTCGACAAGAGCCTCGCCGATCCAGAGGGCAAGTTTGGTGAGCGCTGCAGGGTGGCCGAAGATGGGAACATCGGGTCCCTCCTTGACTACACACATGCGGAACGCTCGCAGATGCTTGATCTGTTTCTTGTTGATTAACGAGGTACCAGTGCGGTAAATGGCACGATGTAAGAACTTCGCGATCGGCAACCCTGACTTGAGAGCATCAATGCTGTCCAAAACGTTAGCTGAAGAAGACACGACAAATTGGATGATTTGACTTACTCCTCAAGGGCATCGTACGCTTCCCAGAACCGCCCTACCCATTCCTCACCCTGTGTGGTGACAATCGCCTCGTCGTCCGCTTCCTCGAACTGAGAGTCATTGACTGACGCCGCCAGCTGTGTACTCTCCGCATGCTTGCCGACTTCTAACAGGGCACCGATGACAACACCAACATCCTGAGCGCTCAGCGTTGCCCGCCAACCCCAGCTGCGAACAAAGCCCCAGCCGTCCTTGGCGCCTGCACGATCCCTGCCATCGGTGTCGATGGAAGGAACCATGTCGTCCAAGTTGTAGAGTGACGCGTACTTGAGAAGCTTTTGGCGAAGTTCACGCTTCAGCATCATGTCCATATGCGTGTAGTTCTGCTTGCACTGGACCAGGCTTACACCCATCTTGGCCAAAAGCTTATGAAGCCGCTTGAGACCGGTCTCGCTCCATGTCTTCAAGCGGGCGAACAGATAGGGTGAATGAAGCATACTATCGTAAAGACTCCAATGTCTGATGAGGAGAAATTTTGGTTCTGGGGACAGTCTGATGCTGTTGTCCTCAGGGCTGCGAGCAGTGGTTGGGATGATACCCGAGTTCTCAGCCACTGATCTGGCATTGCCAACTTCTGGCGGGTTGAGACGACGAACTTCGTCTCTGAGTAGCTGTCGGATGCGGGCGCCGCGGACTCCCATCCAGCCGTTCCCTTGGCCTCTGTCTGAGTTGCGGACTGGGACCGCAATACCTGCCGAGGACCTGCCGTAGAGCTCCGTGGACGTGACGCCGATAATGGTGAGCCAGAGTAAGTCGTTGTCTTCGCGACCGAGCTCTGAGGCCAGAGAATACATCATCGAGGATATGGGCTCTGAGAACGAGGCTCCAATCTTATAATATTTTCGCAGCACGTTCTCTTTCTCTCTTCGTAACCGCAGCAAACGGCGGCGTAGGATCCTCGCAGATGGTGGAGGAGGCGGTTGGGCTGCCGATGGGGGCTCTGTGGGATCGCTGGATAGAACCATACCAGCATCGCGAAGGGAAACCAGCCCTCGGTGAGCTGGGCGTTGAGGCGATGACGGAATAGAAGAGGACTGCCAAATGTTAGTGCGGTCCGAGAATCACGTTTCATCAGACTTACAGAATTGCTTCTTCTACGCTGCCGTGGTCGATCGTCGGTATCACTGGAATTATCCTCCTCTTCCCGATCCGACCAGCTCTTCCTCTTTTGGCCGGCATGGACAGACTCCTCGAATAAGTCTTCCTCGTGTACATCATCTTCGTCATCTTCTTCGTCTCCCAAATCCTCGCCGTCGTCTTCGATCTCGGGCATGTCCAACAAAGCGAGGTATGCTTCCCTCTCAGACGTGAGATCGTCTTCGATATCACCATCGTCGAACACGACAATGCCACCTTTGCCAGGCTTGTAGGCGCGATCAATTCGCCCGGCAACCACACCTAGGGGAGACCGCGATTGAAGTCCCGCCTCCTCTTCCACAGCGGGCTCCAGAGGAAAGCCGCCAAAGACGTTACCCAGGTTCCAAGGACGATGTGAGTCGAGTACCCAGACCTCAACGCCGCTAAAGATTGCCGTTTCTTCCTCGGGCTCGAGTCCAAGTACAGTGCCGAGGTCAACCATGCCGCCAACTCCAAGACAGACGACCACTCCTCCACTGCCTCCTTGAGTCTCCATCATGGGCTGGACCAAGTCCCGGCCGGCACGTTCGAGGTCAGCATATCCGGAGACGGGCTGGATCTTATGGGGGATGTAGTCGTGCCTCAATAGCCGGGTTAGAATTCGACATGCGCAGAGGGCATCGGGTTCGAGCGCGACGAGAACGAGAACCGGCGGCGAGAGTGGGTGGCGCGTGTTTTGTAGGTGTAGGTAGAGCTTGGATATGAGAGACCGTGGGAGATACATGGCTAAGAGGATTTCGACACGTTTCCACGGTGCTTGTCGAACGGCTTCATGGGTTGCAAAATCGGTCTCGTCGTCGGTGACGCGGATTGGAGAAGTTGTGGGTGTTCTAGAGCGGGTGAAGTAGCCGATGACAGCAGGAATTCTAGCAAACGCGGCGGCGGGCGACGGAGAGACGGAATGGCGACGCGACCTATCAAGATGTCGGTATGCTCCTAGGACCGACGTGGAGGAGCGGTTGAAGGTTCAAGGACGACGGCTAACGAGGATATGCTACCTTGTGGAAAGCCAATTCAGGGCATATACTGTTTGGTGAAGTAGTTCGGTAAGTACAAAACAGGTAAGGAATTGTGGACAAGGTACCCGACCTGAGGGGACTGAGTGATTGAGGGACAGTGCAGGCTGATTGAGTGTTGTGTCGCGCTGGACGCGGTCTGCCAGGATTTACGCGACTAGGAATTTCACGCGTGTACCTAGTGGAGCGTTGATGGTGGCATTGAGTTAGGTACGTTCCCCTGGTTGCGGCTGGTGGAGACTTCGGCCGAGCGCACGGACCATGGGCTCTTCTGTCAGGGTGGTCTGGTCCGTGCTTCTGACCGGGCCTCCGGGACTTAGGTAAGCAATTCCTCTCCGAGCTCGACCTATTCACCCGACACCCGGCTCCCGGCTGGACCCGACAGAGGACTTGACAGCAGCACCCAGTCCCGTAGGCCCAGCACTCAGGACAGCAGAAGCCGAGCAAACACAGCGTAGCACTGGATGAGCACCTTTGGGAACGACGATAGAACCAGGCTTGCAGCCAGATGCATGTGCAGCTGCAGAGTTAGTGTCATTTGTTCATTCATCCATCCATTCATTCATTCACTGTCAGACCCGCTTTGGACTGTTCCAGCGCTGTGTCCACGTCTGGTCTGAGGCGCCGTGCCGGAATTCGGACACCTCAGTTTCCCATCTGCGTCCAGCACCCGCTTCAGCGCACTCAATTCCGTCGCCCATGACCATCAGCCTGTCCACCACTGACGACAGCAGCGGCTACAAAGTGCCGCCTCTAACGGTCATAGGCAAACTGCTGGCGCTGGCTATCGAGGTTCTCATGAGCGGCTGTTGCTAGGCTTTTCTCGGTCTCGCCTCGTCATTCTGATGTCGTACGTCGTTAATTACTGGCTCGGCCACCATTATCCGTCCTCTTCTTCGCGGATACATTCGAATACACCCAGCATATTTCTCGAGGCTCCGTAATTATGCCACTTCTGACCTGCACATCTGCGGATACACTCTCCGGGTCGTCATGCAACCGCTCCACAACCCTCGTCGCCTAGCGTCTCACCCAGAAACAGATACCCGGGAGCCATTGGTTCCTCACCCTCCCTCGCCATGCTGTATCTCAGTCTCCTTCTATCCAAACCCTGATACAAGACGCACAAGACGAGACACAAGTTGCCGTTCTCTCTCGCCTCCGTCTCAAATCAGATCACCTTACCTCGTCTCGCCTCACCTCGCAAAAACCCGGCGGTCACTCGCCATGCTGCTGTCGTGACCGCATCCTCGAAGCTGCATGAGCACATTGCTGCAGGCCGCTTATGCGAGACCTCCTCGAAACGGCAAAGTCTCTAGCTGCTCGACCAAGCGAAGGAACCTCACAACACACCGCGACCAGTGTTTAGCCTATCTTACCCTGTGCATGCTGCCCGTAGCTCTTCGCTCTATTCTTCGCCCGCCCAGCTCAGGGCGCGAAAGATCACTGCCAGCTCATACATACCGAGTTCAAAAGGTACCAAACATCTGCTTCAACTGAACGCCTCCGCCCTCCATCAATACTTTCCTCGGTCAATCCGCGAACCTATTGTCGAATCGGAACGTTGGACAAAAGTCCTTTTTTTTTTTTTCCCAAACATCCCGCCCGTTGGGTTGTCTCCTTGACCCGAAGCGCCGGCACCGCATGCGGCGCTGTTTCTGGCTGGCTGGGGACGTGGACTCGGACATTTCCCGCCCCAGCACGTTGGCACCGGTTTTGTTTTGTACCACCCCGGTTGCCATTTCTGGGTGGACTTGCACAAGCCCCCCGTAAAAAGTAGCAACTGAGAAGTCGACGAGGAACTGTTCGTGATTGGCGTACCGCACTGTTGGTATTGAGAGGAGAAATTCGGTTCCTAGTACCAGGTACTGCGTTTCTCCTCGCCTGGTTCCTCCCTCCCACCCCCCATTGCCTGGACTTTGTTCCTCCATCTTATCCCATATCCTTAATCACGATTTTTTCGAATGCATTCGTGCGACAACCTCTCCATTCCGCCGCCGAACCAGCTACTTTGAAATCCGGCCGTGTTGTGAATCACATCGGCCATTTTCTACGTCAACTGTACGTTTAGCAAACATCACAAGGCTACGCCACACAACCCTGCAGTCTGGTTCAACCGTCGACGCTGTAGTCGCCTGTTTCTCACCACTTACCAAGGTCTTAGACAAAGCTCACACAAGGCGTGTTTCGTTACAGCGCATCCACCGAATCGTTCCTACTCGTCTTACAGCGAGCTTGACTTTGCTAGCAACCCAAACGTCGTTCTTGGGTTTAGTCGGATCCGTCACTAGTCTACTAGGCCACGGCGTTCAACCCTTCCAACGTCCAGTGTCGCCACAGCATCAATAGCCAGGCGCTAAGCATTGGACAAGTTAGAGCTGCCATCCGGCAATCTTTCTTCGGGTTGTGTAAACCCTGCTACGCGAGTCTCGTGTTGCCATGCCGTAGGGCCTCTCTTCGTTCTCTCTAGCTCGCTGCTTGGACCTCACCGAGGTACTCTGGCGATGAACATGTCTACCAGCGAGCCAATAGAGCCAGCTCAGCAAGACATGCCGGATGATGACGATTTCGCCGGATCGTCAGACTACGAGGAGTCGCTCGCATCTTCGGGCTTCACCTCGCTTGCTTCTCGCGTCATGAGACACTCGCATGAAGGTGGAAGGTGCGTCTCCCATGACTTCTGTTGTTTGCGTGCGCGTGTGTTGACGCTAAATCTGCTGTGAATAGGCGTTATCAGTCCTTCTTGCAGGGCATATACCCTCTTCCAAATGACGAGACTGAACAGTTCCGCGAGGAGATGAAGCATCAGCTGATCAAGCGTCTCCTCGACGACAGGGACTTTCTAGCTCCCATTAATAGCAGTCCGCAGAAAATCATGGACGTGGGCACTGGTACTGGTCTTTGGGCTGTGGAAGGTATGTTGTCGAATCTGTACTCGGTTGACTCGCATTCTGACACCTCGTAAAGTCGCCGACCAATATCCCAGTGCGCATGTTATCGGCGTAGACATTTCGCCCATCCAGAACTCTTACGCCCCCCAAAACGTCGATTGGAGAATTGACGACATCCAAGAGACCTGGTCACCCCTTTACACTGATCTCGACTTTGTGCACTTCAGGTCCGTCAGTGTCACGCTTCGAGACCCAGTCAAGGTCATCCAGTCGGCGTATCAGTAAGACGGAAATCTGTCCACCCCTAGTATTCCTGCGTTCTGACTGGGGGCATAGAAACCTGAAGCCCGGAGGCTGGATCGAGTTCCAAGACGCCGGTGTAAAGATTGGGTGTGACGACGGCACCATGCCTGGAGACTACGCGCCGACAAAGTTCATGGATCTTTTCGTGCGCACCTTTAGAACACACTTCGACTGGGACTTGGAGATTCCCGCCGTGCTGCCCGACATACTCAGAAAGACGGGCTTCGTCAACATCCACTGCCGGATTCACAAGATGCCCATCGGACCCTGGGCCAAGGACCGACACCAGCGAGAAATAGGCCTTTTCGTCAGCCAGGACGTCTTGTGGCAGCTCGTCCGCGCCGTGCTCGTCAAGTGGCCGCAGATGGGCTTGACCAAGCAGGAAGCCGATACCATGGAACAGGACATCCGAAAGGCGTTCCACGACACGAGAATACATGCATACCTGCCGTGGATCTCCGTTTGGGCGCAGAAACCCTTCACCTGACGCAACAGCAATAACAACAACAACCGCCACTTGGGCCCATCCCTGTTCCCTGCAGTGTCTCCGCGATCAGTACGAGCTGATGATGGACCCAGGGCGGTGTGGGCTAGACGTTGACAGCCTCTCTCAAGATGGGGTCATTATCGGTGCAAGTCCCCGTCCGGTTGGTCGCTTCCTATGTGCATCCGTACGGAAGACCCACCCCCATTGGTGACGTTGGTCATCCCCTGCGTGCATCATGCATTGCGCAGACTCAGCGGAGGAATGCACAAGCGTTTACCAGCATTCGTGCCGGCATGCTTCCTCGCCAAGTCAGGCCATTCGCTCGTGGTGAGGAAATGGATGGCAAGGCTGTTGGCACTTCAAGCTCTGGCAATCTGGGGGATTCACGGCAGGAATGGATTCGAGACCCCAAGGGGGAAAAAAAAAAGACAAAGCTCTATGGTTTTCTTCCATACGTAACATACACGTCGAAGTACCCATGCCTTCTCACATCGCGCCATTCTGCGCTGGCTCTGCTACTGAACTCCCAAACCTCCTCCTTCCTCCAACCCATGAAGCGGGTGAAGAGGGCCAGCGTCATGGACTCAAGGCCTACGCTGAAGTTCGCCTCCGTCCAGATCCCAAGCGTCTTGTGTCTGACGTCTCGCGGCCACGGGTTGATAGGCCACTTGAACGGGATCCGCACAATATCGATGAATCCGACGCTGGCCATCATTTCCGCGGCCCGGCCGCAGGTGTCCAGGAGGAATCCGGACCTCCTGCCGGCTTCCATCATGAGGTCGTTCCACCGTCCCAGGTCGCATTCTGGTGGTATCGTTCCGTCGTCGCACCTCATTGGAAAGTCGATGTCCTGGATCTCGAGCCAACCCCCTGAGTTCAGATTCCTATAGTGGAAGGTGAGTAAGATTTCGGGTTAGCGAGCAGGGAATGACAAACTCGAAGGCTTGTCGGTGGAAATTTGGCCAGTCTCTGAAGGCTCCCGTCATCATCATGCTGTGGATATAGTCAAACTTCCTCGAAAAGCTCCATTCCTCCTCCAGATCGTCTATTTCGTAGTGGACATTCGGTGGTGTGCTGCCAATATTAGAATAACGGATCCGAACCACGCTCGAGATGTCATTTCTTACAAACCCGGTTGGACCGGTGAGAGGTCGACGCCAATCACCTCTGACTCGGGATGCTCCTCGCCTTGACCCGGGCTCAGCACATTACTATGTGATCATCGGGTTCAGACAACGTACCGAAGTCTATTGCCCACATGCCTAAGAAGATGTTAGCTGGTCATTATTGGAGATGCTTTGGCTAGACCGGAAGGATCACCTACCTATGCCACACCCAACATCGAGGACCCTGTGTGGGTGAATGAGGGGGGCGAAATTTAGTCTGTTCTCGAACGTCAACTGGCATAGCTGATATTGAAATGCTGTCCTGGTCAGCAAATTTTGAATCATCCAAGCGGGTATGGTGAGCCTACCCTGTCTATCGAGTTCTTCCTGTACGCGGGATGAGCCAAATCAATCATCAATAATCGGGATGACCTGGACAGCCGTTACCTGATCCGTAGGCAAAACATATTTCCCATCTTTGTATCCATGATAGATACGACCGTTTTCCTCTAGTGCGCGCACAATACTCGACCGCAACGATGCTGTTGACGACGGCCATGCTTCGGACTGCGAATTCGTGAGCCACGCCTGCAATCGCTGGTCGGAACCCAAGAAAGCTCACCTCGCCCAATGCCGAGTCGACATCACTTCCCAGGATGCTCTGCATATCAGCGTCTGCAATGTCCTAAAAACAAGCGTTTCAGCGACGGGTCCTTGACGAATTCGAATCCCGAAGGGGTGTGATGAGCCTCCACAGGGATGCTGACCTCGTCCGGCTCCAAGTCGATATTGGCAGGGGGGAGCACAGTGTCGACATTATGCCTTGTATCGGCCATCGGCTCTCCTACTTCCATGATTTCTTTTTTTTTCCCGACTCTGCACAGCTTTTCGAAGCCAGGCGATTTGGTAAGCGTGTTCCTCCCCCTCTTTTGGCACGGATTGGGCGTGGCGTCGTTGGAAAGCCGGCGGCGGCTGATCGCCGGAAAAGGCAAAGGGCTGGTGAAATCACTCTTGTCTGTGGGAGAAAGGGAAGCGCAAGCAATAGTTTTGAAAGAGCAATTATTTGATGCGCTCTGACCGGCTAGATGCTTGTTCGAAACGATCAAGGCTGGGAAAACAGCAGATGACCTTTGTGTTTGTGGATGCGGCCATTGAGGGAGGGAACGGTTCGGCTGCGGTGCTTCCTGGCGAACGGCAACACAAACAAGTGGCTTCCTTGTCAGGCCGAGTTTCCGGTTCCGTGTTACCAGACGTTGTGTATCTCGGGTTGCCGTCGTCCTCGCCATTCTTCTGTTCACGCGATGTGATGGGCGGTACCGGTGTAGCCCCAACATGAGAAATCGCAGACAAATGCCCACCTCCGGGGTTTCTCGTCTCGAGCGGAATGAGATTGACAGATTCGTTGAATCTTGCTTGACCCAACCAACACCGAGCTGGAATATCAACACTGTGTTGGTGCTGAAGAGCGAGGTGTGTTACACAGGCCACGTGCAGCCGGCCAGTCATACTTCGACAGCTAGAGCGGCGAAGTTGTATGTATGCGTTGACTGCCTTCCGAGCTGTCAATCACCGGCGACATGCATTATATCCTTGGACCGGCTCTTCTGCTCAAAGGAAAGCAAAGAGGGGTAAGTAAAGGCAAGGGACTCCGATGGCGAGGGTTCAGGTGGTGTTTTGAAAACCGACCATTCGTAGCATCTTCCCCCCACTGGGCCGTTCCGCTTAAGGCCGGATTCCTGCATGATGGCGTGCAGTCCGTCGGGTGGACAGGCAAATACGCTGGCATGTTGCCGCTGTGGCCCATCAGGGTGCTGCCATCGTGATTGCGGTAAAGTGAATGGAGGGGGAAAGAGAGGTCTGTGAGACCAGCGAGAAGAGGAAAGCTTGTCACATCCATCTACGTGCTTATTTGCCAACACCGAGCTGATTGCTCTCCCAGGGCACTGGTGTCACGAGACGAATGTGGCTGCGGCCAGGGGAAAGTACTGTGGTTCGTTTGGCAACGAGCGAAGAATTCCACGGAACGCCATTGAGATGACTGATGTCGTCCAGTGAGTTAAAGTGGCTTGATAAACATGAATGGGCTACTGCATTGGAACTGGACTAACGTAAAGCTGATGGCGGTAAGGTTTGGCCACCGCGATCATACATGGTGCATGCAGATATGCCTTGGACCGGGCGCCGTATGTTCTCGTGGGTGAGGCAATCGGGGGCACACAGCCTATGCAGACGGAACTTTGAACTCCTGCTCTTAGGAACCAAACCATCGAGAGATGGTTTGGTCATGGAGGGTCGATGAGAGGCAACTAGTACGTCTGACCGGTGTGTCTGTCTGTCTGTCATATTTGATGATGGCTTCTGTCCGGGACCAGATGGACCGGAGCGGGTGGTTGCAGATTATACATCACATTCTTGTTGTGTAGGTGTAAAAGTGAAGTCTGACGAGTGAAGGAATATAGATGGAAAGGGATGAAGCTGGAGGGAGGGAGGAAGGAAGGGCGTTGACACTTATAGTAGCAGAGGAGCAGTGACAGGACCATGTTGAAGGGATTGTGCTTGTATGGGGAAAACGTGAGGTGAAAGACATTTATTTTTGATGGAGGCCGATAAACCATGGCAAACGTCCATTGAGTGTGAGTTTGCCCTTGTTTCCCAAATCTAGACCTGGGCATGCTTCATCTACCTACCTAGGTATGTATGTATACGTATGGAACGCGTAAAGGCTCCGACTTTCGCTGCAGGGCGTCATCCGTCATATCAACAACAAAGGGCAGGAGGAGGTGACTGAGATGGATGCAGGGGGTAGAGGCGTTCGGGCACCTTCCTCTTAGTTCAGCTTAGCTTCGCTCACCTCAATTCACCCTACCTACCTTCCTTCAGCTATTTTCCAGACATCACCTAATGGCGAGGAAGCATCAGGTAAGGCAAGGTAGTAAGTGAGGTACCTTCCAAGCTTTCTCTCCACCTTGGCCCAGATTGTCTACTTTATGCTCTTGCCCTCCCGAGAGGAAGTCGCGGCCACCCAAAACCCGGCTGCCGTGCCTGCCACTGCCACACACATCGTCACGTCGCCTCGAAGTACCTCATCTATTTCGTTCCATCCGCTCTGCCTGCCTCCACTGCCTCCGCTGCCCTCGCCTCGGGGTCTCGGGCTGCTCCACGGTACGGCATCTTACCTGCCTTCAGCCAGAGCCAGGGAAGGCCGTCTTAACTTCTATGCCATCCTCCCTTAATTCACTCGAATGTTATCCAGGCTTGTTTCTGCGCTCACTGAACCCATTTCACCTTACCGCACCAACACCAAACCCAACTCATCTCACCTTGAGAATTCCCACCGCGTCTCACGAAATAGCTTCAGAACACACGACTGATGATATGGCCGCCTTCAAGGAGCTCGCGCTCTCGGGCCGCATCCACAACCCGCTGCTCCTGCTCTTTGCGGCCCTTTTCATATATCTGGCCGTCTTGAGCTACCGTTCATGGAACCGTCTCAGACATATTCCTGGGCCGCCAGGTGCTGCCTTTACCAAATGGTGGATGCTACGTAACACACTGGGTGGGCAGATGCATCTCGCCCTCAAGCGAGCCTGTGATGACTACGGTAAGTCAGCCCTGGACATTCCCCAGATTGGCTTTCCCCCAGGCCTCAAAATACCCAACCGTTCATCGCCTGGATCGTGCCCGTGGGAGAAAAGGTCTCAGACACACATGCGCAGTCATCCACAGTGCTATCGAGGGGAAGGAGCCTTGTTCCGTTTCGACAGGCTGCTGACAGGGGGACAATGCTTTTCAGGCCCGGTCGTCCGCATCGGTCCCAACGACTTGGTAACCAATGACTCGGAACTCCTTCGTCGAATGTGGGCGGTTCGTTCGCCATACCGCAAAGGCGCCTTCTACGACGCCGTCAAGTTCGATCCTACCCGGGACAACCTCATTTCCATGAGGGATGACCATGAACACAATGAGTTGCGAGCCAAGATGGCCATTGGCGTGAGTACCCGCCCCTGCTTCATCATACATGCGGGATGGGCTGGAGCTGGAGCTGGCCTTCTGACTCACGCGCTTAATCAGTATTCCGGCAAAGAAAATGAAGGCCTAGAGTCCGCTATTGATGTACAGATTCAAGCCTTCACCCGCCTTATCGAAGAAAAGTACGTCTCGACCGCAACTGTGTTCCATCCCATGGACCTTTGCAGAAAGATTCAATATCTCACCCTCGACATCATCACCTCGCTCGCCTTTGGCTATCACTTTGGATACGTCGAGCAAGACGGCGACGTCCACCGCTACATCCAGATGACCGAGGAGAGTATGCCCGTCATGATGATCCTCAGTGTATTCCCCAGCTTCGCCAGACTCCTGCAATCACCCCTATTCCGCCGCGCCATGCCTTCGGAGCACGACCGCGTGGGATTCGGCCAGTTCATCGCGTGAGTGACCGTGGCTCCCCTCTACCGAGCTTTGAACGAGCACCAGATTGCTGACAGTTGCTTGTCTATCCTAGCGTCGCCAAAAAGGTCGTTGCAGAGAGGCTCATGTCAGACAAGACGGCGAAACGGCGAGACATGTTGGGGTCCTTCCTCGCACACGGCCTAACCCGAGAGGAGGCCGAGGGTGAGACACTGGTCCAGATCATGGCCGGATCCGACACGACGGCCACCGCGATGCGGACGACTATGCTGTATCTCACGACGACGCCCTCATGCTATTCCAGACTGGCCAACGAGGTCCGCGACGCGGCCAGGGCGGGTGTCATCTCGTCGCCTATCACCAACCGGGAAGCGGGTCAGCTCCGCTATCTGCAGGCCGTTATCAAGGAGGGTCTGCGCATCTTCCCGCCTGTCACCGGCCTCATGTCGACAACGGTTCCCAAGGGCGGTGACTATATGCACGGCATGAGCATCCCCGAGGGAACCGACATTGGCTGGACGGCATTCGGAGTCCTCCGCTCCAAGGCGGTGTATGGGCCAGACGCCGATGTCTTTCGTCCAGAGAGGTGGCTGGATGCCGGGGGCGATCAGCTCAAGGCCATGACGGCACAATGGGAGCTGGTCTTCAAGTATGGCAAGTGGCAGTGTCTAGGCAAGACCGTGGCTCTGTTGGAACTGAATAAGGTGTTTGTTGAGGTTACTCGCCCCTATTCTCTTCGGAAGTGACTTGCCGTGACTAACCGTTAATGTCAGCTTCTTCGCCGATTCGATTTTGCCTTGACAGACCCTACTAAGTCTTGGAGCTCGTTTTCAGCAGGCATCTTTATCCAATCCGATCTATGGGTGAGGATCACCAAGATTAAATAACCGAGATGGCAGTTGGCCGAGATGTCGCCGGCAGGATAGCAAAATTGCGTGGACATGAATTTGGGGGGGGTTGGAGACTTGAAGCACATATGGCAGTGGCAGATTGAAAAGACAAAACGTTTTCTCTTGACCCAGTCGCCGTAACATGTGGTAAAAGTAAAAGCACCACAAATCAGTCAATCATTAAAAATATCGTGAGGATAGCTTATTACCGATGTCTTGGTCAAATCACCGCACACTCCGGCCACTCATCTCGACGAGTCATGCGGGTGGACTGCTATGGAGGTTTGAGTTCTTGTGTTTCACAACCTCCTCGTGCCTGAGAAACCCCCCGGTCGCACGATCACCAAACTCGAAGAAGAAATAGCTCGACGATGTGAATGCAGGAGGAGGCCAAACCAAGTCAAGAAGGGCCAAAACATGTCCGGTAACGTAGGTCAACTGAACGCCATTCCCGCCCGCATCTGGGAGCCGCCAGCGCGTTGATCTAGACCGGACTGGACTGGACGCGGGGAGCGACCACATCGGCCCGCTGGCACTTGGTTCCTGGGGGACGCTGTTGGTGGAAGGAAACGGCGAGGTTTGCTAAGGTGAGGTCAGTTGCGGTTTTGATCAAAATCGTCAAGGTACCTTAGTCAGTAACTACTGCTGAGTTTTATTCATCATTCGGCGTGGAAAAGACCCCGTTTTTTTGCGGATATAAAGGTTACTCAGTAAAGAGGTCAGTTGCGTTCCCTATAGAGTTTGCCACTGGCTGTCGCAATTAAAAGAGATGAAGGTACCCACCTCACCTCTATTCGCCGATGGTGCCCAGAGACACCATCCTTGCCGGCCAGTATGACTTAGGACGAACATGCAGGGCTTCGCGGTAGGATGATGCTGGTATTAAGCTTTGCTGCGAACTATTGCTGTACTGCCAGCCGGTCCGCACCGTATCTCGGGATACGAAAATGACCCTGGGACATGTTTTTCGCTACCTATATAGCCTCCATCCTCCGTCTCTGTGGAAGACGGTTTTCAGCATGCGCTATGATCCAACGTGAATCGGCTTGAAAGACTCATCTCACCAGCTCAATTTTCACATCATGGCTCTGCGATCTGGTCTGCTGTATCTGGCAACCATCGTCACTTCTGCCCTCGCCGCAGACCTCGATGACTTCATCACCCAGCAGAGGAGCTTTTCTCTCCAAAGCGCCCTGAACAACATTGGTCCCAATGGCTCCATGGTTAGGGGAGCCGGCGCTGGCATTGTCGTCGCCAGCCCGTCCAAATCAAATCCCGATTGTGCGTCTTCGGTTGAACGCGTCTTATAGATGCTTGCTAATCTGTGCGCCAGATTTCTATACCTGGACGAGAGACGCCGCCCTGACGATGAAGATGATTGTGGATGAGTTCATCTTTGGCAAGGAGGAGCTCCAGGTCTACATCGAGGATTACTACCGTTCTCAAGCTGTTCTGCAGACCGTCACGAATCCCTCGGGCTCTTTAGTTCCCTCCGGTCGCGGCTTGGGTGAACCCAAGTACACCGTCGACGGTGCCCGCTTCAACGGCGCTTGGGGCCGACCTCAAAGAGATGGCCCTGCTTTGAGAGCAATCACTCTAATCACTTACTCCCGCTGGCTCGTCGAACATGGCCAGGAGTCAAAGGCCAAGGACATCATCTGGCCCATCATCGCCAATGATCTGTCCTACACTGGCCAGTACTGGTAGGCCATTCTTACGCGTCCCAGTTGTAACAGTCATCTAACAACGAACCCAGGAACTCAACTGGCTTCGACCTTTGGGAGGAAGTCTCCGGCTCCAGCTTCTTCACCACCCAAAGCCAGTACCGCGCTCTCGTCGAAGGCGCCGCTCTCGCCCAATCTCTCGGCGTCCAGTGCACGGGATGTGAGCTGGCACCCGACGTGCTGTGCTTCCTGCAAACGTACTGGAACGGCGAGTACTACACTGCCAACGTCAACACCCAGACACAGCGCTCTGGCAAGGACGCCAACGTCATGCTCGGCTCCATTTCCGTATTCGACATCACGGCCAGCTGCGAGGATCCGTCCATTCAACCCTGCCACAGCAAATCCCTGGCAAACTTCAAGATCTGGGTCGATGGTTTCCGCAACGCGAGCCTCTACCCCATCAACGATGGCATCGCCAGGAACAAGGGTGTTGCTCTGGGTCGTTACACCGAGGACACTTACCAAAACGGTAACCCATGGTGAGGCGGATCTGAAAGGCTCTACTCATCGTGTGCTAAGCTAACGTCTGCCAGGTATCTCATCACTGCGGGTGCCGCTGAATTTCTCTACGATGTTGTAGCCCAATGGAACGCCCACGGTCACATCAAAGTTGACTCCACGTCTCTGCCCTTCTTCGCCGACGTCTACCCCTCCGTCAAGGAAGGCACCTACCATAAGGGCTGCAACACCTCTGGGGACTATGCCAGCATCGTCGCCGCAGTCACTGCTTACGCCGACTCCTTTGTTTCGGTAGTCCAACAGTACACTCCCCGCAACGGCTCAATGTCAGAGCAGTTCAACAAAGCACCGCCTGGAGCCCAGCTTTCCGCTTTCGACCTCACCTGGTCATACGTCGCCTTCGTGACCATGGCGGAGCGCCGTGCCGGCCAATACCCCCCAAGCTGGGTCCCCGCCTCCTCCAAAGTCCCGGCAACGTGCGCGGCGTCTTCAACCACTGGTGTCTATGTCCCGGCCATCGCTGCCGGAGCCCCCAACGTGACGGGCTCTTGCACCGTGCCTGTTAGCTTCCGGGTAAACGCGACGACCTACTACGGCGAGAATCTCTTCGTCGTGGGCAACATTGCCGCTCTCGGCTCCTGGAACGTTGAGAACGCGCAGGCCATGACGGCGTCGGGCTACACTGCCGAGCATCCGCTCTGGACTGCCGATGTGGAGCTCCCGGGCGGCCAGAACGTCAGCTACGTTTACGTGAGAAAGGAGAACTGCGGCCAGGGGTACATCTATGAGACGACGAACCGTACACTGACGGTTCCCGCGTGCAATTCCAAGCACAATTTGACGACGGATGACGCTTGGAAAGGACCTCAGGGATCGAGTGGCAATTGCTAGGCCGAATTCGAAACGCTGGCTGGTATATAGTAACACGGAAAAGACAATAGACATAGGAATAACTCTCCGATGATGTGAAGATTGCCGCCCTTCGCCGTGATCCATATGTAAAACCCTCCCCCGCCAAGACGCCTTTAACTCCCAAACATGTTCCCCCCATCAGGGTTTCCCATCATCCCCGGCCCCATCATCCCATTCCCGCCCATCGCTAACCCGCCAAACCCTCCCCCGAAAGTCGCATACGTATCCATGTCGTATCCCTGCATCAAATAGCTCCAGTCCATGTCCGTGACATCACCCTCGGAAGCCGGCGGGCCCATGGCCGGGGTCCCCGCGGTGACCGACGGCGGGGTCATCATCATGTTCTGCGGCATCTGCATAGGTCCCCCCACCTGCGACGTGCTGTTGCCCATCGGCGCCGTCCTGGCCGCCTGCTGCGGGAACCCGGGCGCGCCCTCCGGACCGGGCCGCGCCACGCGCTGCTTCTTGCCCATCTTCTCCGCCCGCTGCCGCAGCCTCGAGATCCACATGGGCTCGTGCTCGGGCTTCCCGATCTGCTTCTGCCCGGCCTCGTGGGCGTCCCAGGCCTTGATGAAGAGGTTGCCGAAGGCGATGTGCATCGGGCTGTGCAGCGTGTTCATCAGCCCGCGCCGCTCGTGGTTCTCGGCGATGGCGTCCCACGCCCGCTCGACCATCGGGCCCGTGAGCCGCTGGCGCAGCTCCGTCACCAGGAACATGTATGCGGGGAACGGGAAGTGGAGGTACGTGTACCACTTGTAGCCCTGGAGGCTCTCGGCGGCCTGGACGACGTTGTCGTACTCGATCATCTGGATGGCTTCGAGAAAGAGCGTGTCGCGCTCATGGTCCTGCAGCGTGGTCGCCTCGCCATTGCCCATCCGGACGAGGAACGAGATGACCCTCATCTTGCACAGCGACTGACGCGTCATGGTGAGGGTGAAGAAGTGGAGGGGGATCTTGGGGTCGCACCACTTCAGGTACGTGCCCTCGATGTGCGCGAAGAAGCCGTCGAGCGTGTACGTCTGGTCCTGCCCGGCCATGCGGACGGTGGGTGTGGGACGCGGCGCGGCGGTGCCGGGCCCGGGGTCCTTGTCCTTGTCCTTGTCCTTGTCCTTGTCCTTGTCGCCGTGTCGTTGTCCATCCTTTACCGTGTCGCTGCTGATGGCCATGGCCAGTTCCGTCCTGATGAGGACGAAGAGCATCTCCGTCGCGCCTTGGTGAGGGGTCGGGGCATCCTTGCCGTTGACGTGGAGATCGGTGTCGTTGATGTTGAGTGGCAGCTTGCAGTCGCCGGCAGTCGATAATGCAGTGACGGTAGACCCCGTCATCTCGCCTATCCTGCGATCGTAGCCCACGATGGTCCACCACAGACGGCGTCTTTGCTCGACCTCGTACGGCGATAGCCCAAAGGCTGCGGCGTCGCGATGAAGGCCCATCCGCTGGCCTATCCTCACAGCGATGCCGACGAGACAAAAGATTTGTCTTGGGTCGACAAACATGCGGACCGCGATCTGACCCCGTGTTAGAAAAACGCTACTAATTCAGTAAAAAGAAACTTGGCATGACATCTCTTACCAGAAAGAGCATATAGGCCTGAAGTACCATGGTGTCACTCGTGCGCATGAAGCCGGCATTGACCAGGGCCTGTTGGAGGGCTGTGTGGAACCTGGACAAGATGGTGGGCTTGGGTTCGTTGAACATCTTGGCGACCTCGTCGTCCTCGAGCGATGTGACGGCCAACAGGTAGATTGCAAACATGAGACATTCCACGTTCTTTGAGATCTTCTCGAGGTTGGCGCTGGCCTCGATGATGAGACCCTGAACTGTGGGCACGTGGGTGATCTTGAGCAGGGGATTGACGTTGGTGATGTAGATCTGCCACAGCTGGAAAATTTGGATGGGCGACGGGTGCAGGTGGGTGATGGACGCATTCCGGTTGCCCACGATGAACGGAAAGCCGTCCTGGTTGTCATACATCTTGTCGAAGGCATGGTGAATGGTGGAGCCATCGACTTCGTCTTCCGACGAGTCCCTCAAGAGTTCCTCACTGGCTCTGAACTTTAGGATGGTTAGAACAGGGTCTTGAAAGGTAGCACAAGGATCAGTGGGAAAGGATGACGTACCTCTTTGTGGAAAGGAAACCACTTGTTAAATGGTCTAGTTCGGTTGAGATGAATGTTAGTTCATGTCAGGGACGATGGAGAGGGGGGGAAGGTGAGGGGCAAGGTTTTCTCACTTGTCGGATTGTGACCTCCTGCTTCCGGCCACGGAAGGCGATGTGCTTCCCTCGGGTGAAGTCTTGAGACCTTCAAAGTCGTTCTCCAAATCGGCAACCTCATCATTCACGGGACCTTCATCGATGTGGATAGAATCCCGGTCCGAAGCCTTGAGGTCGGCGGCGATGGGCTCGAACTTGACGCCATTCTCGGCCAACAACAGCTCATACTTCTTGAGCCTATCGACGAGATCCCGTTCCTGAAGACGTTTCTTCCTCCGTCTTGGCGGCTGTGGAGGGATGACTCGACATTCCACGCGGGCCTTGACGCAATTGGCACATGGCTTGTTCTTGTCGCAACGAACCTTTCGTTGTTGGCATAGGACACACGAGGTGCCCCTGGTAAGCTTCATGGCTGCCATGGGGTCGGGTTCGGGTGGAGGAGGACCCCTCGGCGGAGGAAGGAGTTGGGCTTCTCCCGACATGGTATAATATGTGTGTGGATGTCCCCTCTAAGTGGACTGTAGGGATGGCGAGACGGCGGACAGGCGGGCTACCTTACAGATCTTGATGTCGGCTGGTTAGATCCCGGCTCGGATCCGAGGGGTGAGGTTGCAGGCGAAACGTTGACGGGATGTGGCATAAGTATAACAGGGAGACCAATGAACGGCCGGTGGGCGCTGTTGGTGGCGCCAAGGACAAGAACTTGACAGGGTACCACTAGGAATGTGGAGTGACGGCTTCTTTTCTTCCCCTGCTTCTTTAACGGACGAACACGAGGTTTGGTGAAAGACTGAGACTGATAATTTTGATTGTGACCGACCGAACGGGTGTGCAAGCGGCTGCGGCAATCCGTTTAGATGTGTGTAAATGCACACCAGCAGGCAGCAGGCAAAAGAGAACCTTGGTGGAGACAAGACATGGATGTGTGAGAGATCGGTAGGTAAGCTAAGGTAAGCACGATGATGGAGAGAGAGAAGCAACAGGGTATAGCATTAGAGGGGTGGGTGGGACGCCGGCGTTGCGTCAAGGGTATCCGTATCCTTACGGTTGGTTATTCTCAGGCCGAATGCTGGTTTCGCCTGGCCGAGAAGACAAGACGAACGAGGCGGACGTGTGCGTTTCGAGTCCGGTGCAGTTGAGGCTCTTCACTAGCTTGGGCCCGGGTGTGATGACCACAACACAGGGCGGCACTGGCAGGGATGTTGCGATGTCTGAGGGGAAGGCCGTTAGGGAGAGCGTCAGATACCCGCCCGGGACCGAGTGTGCTGACATCGGCCTAAGCTAACCCCGGTCCCTGGTACCCGCACCGCTCCCAGTGTGGTCCAAGCTTCAACTCTGATAGATCTCCAATCCCGTCATTGATCCTACTTATGTAAGCGATCTTACCCGAGCACCCGGAGCTATTCCGCAAGCGGAAAATGTGGATACTTTCCGGACACAGCATTGACCTCCGATGCCCGAGACACAGCTTTGGAAAGGTCCAGTGAAAGCCACGTCCGAAACCTCACCAGCGCCCAGGCTAACAAACCACGCCCGTCTGGACATCCCCATCGGCCTCAACTACTCCCTCTAAGTCGGGTATCGTATCACAGTGAGACTCTCGCGGGTAGCCAGCCACGATGATGGCGTACATCTTTGTTCGCGTCGCGCCCGAGCCATTTTGCCGGTGGCCGACGAACACGTTGACAGGAATACCCAAGGTAGCTCCGTATATAATAAGAACAACCCGGTTGTTGACGAAGACCTACTAGAAGCTTTGGTCCCTAGTCCGTCTGTGATCTTTGACTTTGAGCTGACCGTGCGCCTGGGCCAGCAAAAAAGTCCGGACGAGCCTCTCTAGCTCTGTCCATCGATTCATCAATAATTTCCCACCGCCAGGCCAAGACTTTCTTTTTCCGCGCGTCTTTTGTGTCCTCTTTATAGATTTTCTCATCGTCAGCTCTGCTGTTACCTCGTTGCCGTCGCAACTTGTCCCTGCAGCCTGGAAGAACCACGATCTGCAATGGCCGACACCACCCCGACAACGAAGCCGGTCGAGGGCGACGGTGCGTCTGTGACCCACGAGACGATCCAAACAACAAACACATCGACACCAACCTTGGCCCCGAGAGAAAGCGACGACCGCCAGGAGAAGAAGTCGGAGGATAAGCCAACAGTAACACAAGAGAAGGTGACGGTTCATACGCCAATAATATCAGCAGATGCATCACTCAATGCCAGTCGGCTCGACGTATCAAAGGAACCCGAAGTAGACGAGAAGAATGATCTCGAGAAGCCGCCACCAGCAGGCCTACCTGTCGAAATTGACGAAGCTGAAGAGAACTTCAAGCCCAAGAGCATCAAGTTTTGGCTTACCATCTTCTCTAATTTCATCGCCCTGTTCTTGGTCGCTTTGGATCGGACGATTATCGCGACAGCCATTCCTCGTATTACCGATGAGTTTGGGAGCTTGGGAGATATTGGCTGGTATGGCTCGGCATACATGCTCACGACTGCCGCTTCACAGTTGGTTTTCGGTAGAGTATACAAGTTTTATAACCTGCGATGGTGAGGGATCCTGTTGGAGCTTTGAAAGATTGTCGCTGACATAGTACAGGGTCTTCCTTGGTAGCATCTTCGTCTTTGAGGTCGGCTCTCTTCTTTGCGGTGTCGCACCAAACTCGGCCACTTTGATCGCTGGCAGAGCCATTGCCGGAATTGGGTCTGCCGGTATCTTCACCGGTGCCATGATGGTGATGATTCCGATGATCCCCTTGCACAAGCGACCCATGTTCCAGGGTAAGTTTTTACAAGAACTTAGCAGAGCTCGCCAACTGATTTATGGGCAGGTATCTTTGGAATGGTCTTTGGCCTTGCTTCCGTCATTGGGCCTCTGATCGGTGGTGGCTTCACGGGAACCGTCACATGGCGGTAGGTTCATCCACAGTCTATGACTTCAAATTGATGCATGCTAACATCCACGGGAAACAGATGGTGTTTCTACATGAACCTCCCCATCGGCGGCGCAGCCCTCATATACCTCTTCTTCATGCTCAAAGCTCCCAAGCATCAACCCCGAGAGCCAGCGACGTTCGTCCAGCACATCTTGCGCCTCGACCCCCTAGGCACATTTTTCTTCCTTCCCTCGATCGTTTCACTTCTGCTGGCACTTGAATGGGGCGGGGCGACTTACGCGTGGAACGATGGCCGCATCATCGGCCTCTTCGTCGTCTTCGCAGTCGCGTTCAGCGCTTTTGCTGCAGTTCAGGTGTTCATGCCCAAGACGGCTACGGTCCCTGTGAGGATTATTAAGCAAAGATCCATGCTGGCTGGCGCGTTCTTCATGTTCTTCCTGGCCGGCTCCATGATGCTGGCTGTTTACTACCTTCCCATCTGGTGTAAGTGATGATTCAACTTTACAAAAGCAAATGTGCTCACGTGTGCTACAGTCCAAACCGTGCAGGGAGCTGACCCTGTCGATTCGGGTATCTACACGTTGCCGCTCGTGCTCAGCATTGTGGCGTCATCCATCACCTCGGGAGCATCAACTCAAAAACTCGGCTACTACGTGCCATCCATGATCCTGTGCCCGTGCCTCATGGCGACAGGGTTGGGGTTGATGAGCACCTTCAAGCCAGGAATCAGCTCAGCCCACTGGATCGGCTACCAGTTCTTGACCGGTTTCGGTCTTGGATTCGGTATGCAGACCGTCGGCCTCGCCGTGCAGGCCATCTTCCCGAGGGAAGACGTCTCGACGGGAGTCTCGATCAGCTTCTTTGCGCAGCAGTTGGGAGCGGCCATTTTCGTATCGGTCGGACAGTCCATCCTCACCAACATGCTCGTATCAGAGCTTTCGGACGTTCCGGGCCTGCCAGCCCAGGACATTGTCAAGATCGGTGCTACTGACTTGCACAAGGCCGTCCCAGCCCAGTTCTTGGATGTTGTTGTTCAGGCATATAACTTTGCGTGTACCCGAATCTTCTTGGCGGGCATGGGACTGGCTCTGGCGACACTTTTGTGCGCGTTGTGCATGGAGTGGCGGAATATCAAGAAGGGAAGGAATCGTGAGAGCAGTATTGAGCCCGAGATAGAGGCATGATGTGAGGTTGTTTGTGAAGTGTTAGCATAAGAGTTTGTTGCGAAAATACGTTAATGATAATGACACGGCTGGTACATAAGTAGAGTAGTAGTAGTGGTAGTATAATTATCCTCCTTGATAGGACTTGCATATATCGAAAAGTATGTTCTCACAATAGCTCCCGCGGCACTTGTCCTGGACATGTCTCCACCTCGAACAGTCCGAGTCTAAAAATCTAATGTCCGCTGCAAAACGGCTCTAAAAGGAGGACTATGGCTTTCGGCAACGAACCAACCAAGCTTGAGTGCCGTAGACACAGCGCTGTGCCGCAGCGAGGAAGGGGCAAAAGGGGTAGAACCTGCGGGGTTTCCAGCTCCAGCATGGCCCGCTAACCCCTAAACGCAACAGAAATAGCCCTAACAGGCCGCTCTCGACCCTGAAGCATTTGCTTTCAGCACTGAGATGGGCTTGCTTCATGGGGGGCTTCCATTGACTGAGAAACGCAGCTTCAACTACCACCAAATTGCTGCTTGTCTTGCGTCATCTCCAGATCAAGCATCCCCCTCCTCTCCTCAGCCGTCACTAAATCCCGTTGATATTATGTGGAGGGGAAGTGAACGACAGGAGTGTTAAGCCATTTTTACAATAAAGTTGTGTTCAAACTCTGCCCATTCCTCATTTAGTTTAAGGTGTGCTAGTCTGAGACCCTCACCACTTCGTCCGAGTAATGAAAGTCGAGGAGAGGGCGAGTCGGGCCCCGAATACGTTCATCATAATAGGTGTTCTTGACAGCTTTTTGATTTTCTTTCATAAAAAGAAAGAAAGAAAGAAACTCTTCAGCGTCAACTGCTCACTTCCTCGACTCAATTTCTTTGACACTACATAACCTTTCCTAGCCGCCAAGGCTATATGTAGACTTATATCTACCTTAATTCGACTTCACTCGGCTTGGGTCATTCGAATCCGCATTCGTTTGCTTGGTTGAATTTGCCTAAAGCACTGCCAGTGCAGCTGAACCGGGCATGTTCGAGGAGGAGAGACGATGCTTCATACACTCGTTAGTCACTCAGTTCACGTGCCAGTTTCCATCGACCATTCTTCACCGTGGACGTTCAAAGGAGCAGTTCCTTCTCGTCAGTAAAGCCGAGATTGAGGTCTTGCCATCAATCTGTAACGCTGAATGATCTTCGGGACGTTCGCCCAGATTATGATTGGTCCCCAGAGAACCTGCTTGGGATGGACTACCTCCTTCGACTCTTCGCCACATGGGAAGTCTCTTGCGCGCTATTCGCAGAGAACTTCGAGCCTGTCATCTCCATCAAGCCATATGAGGGTCGAGAGCTAGACTATGCGCCTCTGGATGAGTTCGGGTCCATCACTCGTGCTCACCGCGTCATCGTTCAGTATACACGTGACCTCTTTGCGCTTGTATGGCTAATTCGAGAACACCAAGGAGCCGACGAATTCTGGTCTCAACCTATACCCAAACGCCAACACGAGATCTTGACACGGCAAGGCGATTGTTTCCTGGTGTATTCGAAAGATTCCTGGCAAAACCCCAAATACCTTCAAAAGATACAGGAGAGTATTACTCCGTATGCTTGGACACGCTACACAATAGCTGTGCATGCCTTTTGCGTTATAATCTACGCCAGAAGCCGCACTAACGAGCCCAATCGCCGAGTATCGTAGCCAGATACGCCAAGTTGTTATCAATAGCTACCATGATTCACAAAGGACTCTAAGCAAGGCAGACAGAGACCGCGATTCTCCCTCGCTCTTTCACCCTCGACACTGGCATCACTCCGCCTCTTTACTCAATCATCATCAGCTGCAAAGACCCTGACGTGCAGCGGGATGCTCTCAATTTACTTCGGGATTATCCGCAGCGAGAGAGTCTGTGGGACGGCACTGCCGTCCGAAATCTGTTGGCAATGGCGGAAAGCATAAGCTATGGTCCGGTGCATCTTTTGAAAGAGGTACCCAAATCAGTTTCACTCGGAAAGGGGATACCCGCTCTCTATGAGAAGCTTCAGGAATTGAATATCAAAGAGGGAAAAGCGTCATCAATGGGGCATTGAAAAGTCAACATGCGCCATTCCAAGACAAACATAGTGATATGTTCACTTCCGTAAGTGGGTGTATAACTGTGGGCTACGGGATGATGCCTATCAAGTCTTCTTCGAACAGGAATACAGGTGACAGAAGGAACATGAGAAAGAGAGGATGAGACAGCAACAAGGGGCGGCATTCATGAATTGCTTATCACAGAAAACCGAGTCATTTAGAACAATGTCATCTCAAAGTCATGCAGTATTTCACCAGCCGTTCTCTACCTTCTGGTTGCAACAAACGTTGTTCTTAGGTAGTCTAATCCTTCAAAGCTTGGTGAAAGCTGAGTGAGGTTGGTCAGGGCAGGTACGTACCGTTTCGCGGGGCACAAACCAAGGACGAGCTTCTGCCCGCGACAGCTTCATCCATTGCGCGTCAAGCTCCTCGGCGACACCTCAAACGCTCAGCGCAATTTGAAACGCCCAATCCGACCTGCCCAATCGCCCATAATGGCGGCGTTTCCCCATGAAATACCCGCCATCACCGAAGAAAAGACCGGCTTCGAACTGAACCTCCAGCACGGCCACCAAGACCTCGTCCAAGCCGTCGCCTTCAACGCCTACGGCGACCGCTGCGCGACCGGATCCGTCGACGGAAAGATCAAAGTCTTCAATCGCCACAAGGACGGGGTGTGGCGCCACTGCGATACGTGGGGGGCTCACGGCGGCGAGATTCTAGAGGTAAGAGGCGCCCGTCCGGCGGACAAAAAACATGCACCCACTACATGCGGTTTCGCGAAAAACTGACTGACGCTCGCATCCGCTGCGCTCTCTCTCCAGCTCCAATGGCTCCCTCCGACCGTCTACCCGAACCTGATCGCGTCCCTCGGCATAGAGGGCCGCTTCAAGCTGTGGGCCGAAGACCCGTCCGCCGCCCCCGGACGCCGGTTCAGCGCCAGCAACCGCGCGACGACCAGCAGGGCCGCCTACGAGATGCGCTCCGCGAAATACCCCTACCGTTCCTTTTCCATGAAGCACAACGAAGAGACGCGGCACACCTACCTCGCCCTGCTCGCCTCCGACGGCCGCCTGATGGTGTACGAGAACGAACAGCCCGAGAACATGTCCGAGTACACGTTGATCGACGAGCTCAGCATCTGCGCGAAACCGAGCCGCGGCGAGGAGACCAGTTTCAGGGTCCGCTTCGACCCGAATCCGGATCCGTGCTACAACGCCCTGCGGGCGGGAGTCCTGACGGACTCGTTGGGGCTGGTGGTGGCGGGCATGTCTTCGGTCAAGATCTATCGCTCCCGGGACGTGATAACGACATCGTACGGCGTTGCGCTGTCACAACGGGAGTTTTATCTGGCCGTCGAGGTCGGCGTGCACAGGGGTCTCGTGCGCGACGTCGCGTGGGCGCCGGGAAACATTCGGGGTTACGATACTATCGCGACGGCGTGCCAGGACGGCTTCGTCAGGGTGTTCCGCGTCGACACTCCCTACTCGTCAGACGACGGCAAGTCCTGGTCTACGACTGAGCTTGCGAGACACGAGAACCGTCAGGCGCAGGCTTCATCAAGGTTTGGCCAGCTAAGCGACAAGCAGCCTCAGTCGGGCCTCAGCGCCAGTTTGGCCAAGTCCGGTTCGCATGCGGAACGGCACTTCTCGGGTCAACCTGGGCAGGTGAGGCACGTCGTCAAGGAAATCGCCAAGCTAGACAGTCATAGGACGCCTGTTTGGCGCGTTGGCTTTGATGATGACGGTCAGATTCTGGCGAGCACTGGCGATGATGGAAAGCTGCTGTGTTATCGTCAGACCCCAAGTGGTACTTGGGCGAAGAGCTCTGAACTGGCCATGGTGAAAACGAGGATGGCCACGCCTTGAAATGCCTGCGGGACTTTCAAGATAACCGAACCGAGAGACTCCAACTGTTCACCGAATGTGAACTCTAGCTTGCTTCATGATGATGGGAGTAGGCGATCTGGCGTCGAACATACAGCACTTGACCGTCATCAGACCAGGAGGATCTCAAATGCCAGCAGGAGATCATGTTTATGTTAGATACCCTATTGAAAGATTTCAAAGCCTTCGCCTTTCCGATGCAGATGACTTCCAAGCGCCCTTGATTACACACGTTCTATTCCATGGACAGTAGTAGAAGAACTCCTCACCTCTGCCACGATATAAATACCCAATCACTTCTTCTTCCACTACTTTCTGCGCTTCTGGCCACCGCCTCCCTCGTCCGCGGCTTGGCGTTTCCGGCCGTTCTTGCGCCAGAACTCTTTGCTCTCCTTCTTCTCCCTCGCCTCCTTCTTCTCTTCGGCCTCGGCCACTTTCTTGCGATACTCGGCGCGCTTCTCCTCCTTCTTGGCCGCACGACGGGCCACCTTGTCGTTGCGGATGGTGGTGAGCTGCTGCATGAGGTTGCGGGCCGTCTTCTCCTCCTTGGTGAGCACGACCGCGCGCTTTTGCATGTACGTGTCCTTCTTCTGCTTGCGCTTCTCCACGATCTGCGATTTGAAGGGCAGCTCGGCCGCGAGGGCGCGGGGAACGCGGAGGGGGTTGAAGTGGCGCGTCTCGCGCTCGATCTTGCGGTACTGGCTGTTCTTCTGCAGCGGGGTCGCTATGCCTTCCTCGTGGCGCACCTGCCCCGTGAGACGCATCGCCTGCCACCCGATGAGGTTCGTCACGGGGTTGAAGAAGCGGTGGGGCTTGATGGGATACCACGCGCGGAGGATGATGATGTCGCTGTACAGGATCTTGTCTTCGAAGGTGGCGCGGAAGTGGCCCTCTGGCTTCGAGAGCGCGCGCTTGATCTGACCTCTGATTCCGGAGACGGTCTTGATGGCAGCTCCCTCGAACTTGGCGATTTCCAGTGATGAATTAAACATGTTCTTGATGAAGGCTGTGTTGCGGTGGATCTAGATCGCAATATCTGTCAGTACAACTTTCTCAATCGGCGGCGGCGAGTAGATCTCAACGCCGTAACGATAACGCTCAAACGCACCTTGTCGGGTATACCAGTGAGCTTCAGCTTCTTGACCACGTCGACTGACTCGTCAACACTCAGCACGTTGCCAGTGGCTGCTATCCGGAAACCGGGATTCTGCGAGGAGAAGCTGTTGAAGCACACGAAACTGGTGTTCGGAGCGATGAGCGGTCCGTAAAACTGAGCGAAGCAGTGCATATCTAATCAAGCAAACGTCAGTAATGCCCAAGGCGTCGAGCTCGTTGAAGTCAACGTACGTTCCGGCGTGTATTTGATCTAATTTTGAGGTTAGAATTGTCTGGTGTAATGGGTAATTTTGGTGCACTTACCTGACGCATTCTCTGTCTGTTGTCGCTCATACAATAGATGGGCAGGGTCTGGAATCGCCTCCAGCCAAGAGAAACAATCAAGGGGTCGTTGGTCTTGAGAATCTTCTTGTGCCACCGGTGCTTCTTGATGCGCACTTGGAGGAAACCAAAACGGTCTTCGGTAGGAGTCAGACCGCCGAGGATAATCGGCATCTTGGGGTTGTACTGCTCCAGGAACTCGGCCGGGACGCCCTCGACAACAATCTTGGCATACTTGCCGGCCCTGTGACCCTCGACGGCGATCCGTTGCCTCTCCTCGAGGTTGTCGAATTCCGCCTTGTTGATGTCCAGCTGCTTCTGGAGCAGAGCCTTTTGGGACTCGTACCATTCATCCTCTCCGAACTCCTGGTCGCCACCCTCCCGGCGGGCGTTGGCCTTGTCGTTCATGAAGCCTTCCCTGTCTTCCTCCTCAAACCGCAGCTTGAGCTCTTCTTTCCGTTTTGCGTTCTTTTCTCGTTCGTCCCCGAAATCTTTCTCTTCGACGGGTTCTTCGGGGCCGTGTTGTTCTCCGGTCTCGAGATCTTCGAAAACACCGTCGCCCTCGTCGTCCTCATCTTCGTCGTCGTCGAAGCCGTCAAAATCATCTTCGTCTTCGCCGTCCTCGTCGCCACCGCCGTCGCGCATTGATGCGGTGGTAAACCGCCGCCTAAGCGCCTCCACATTGGCTTGTTGAGACCACTTTGCTGCTAAGTCCTCGTAGTCGTACTGGGGTATCGATCTATCCTCCACCTTGTCCTCGTTCTCCTGCTTCGACTTTTTGAAGAACTCGTCATCGTCGGACGCCTCGATGTCTTCCTCCTCTTCTTTCTCTTCGCCGCGCCACTTCGCTAGTGCTTCCTGTGGCGTCATGGAGGTGTTGTACATGAACCTGGCGAGGTCCGGTGTGTGGTAAGAGCGCCTCTTGCCATGGAGCTTCTTGGCGCGTTCGGCCATGTTCTCCTTCCACTTCATAGCAGCTGCCTCCTCGTCCGAGTCGAAGTCTTCGGCTTCGTCCATCTCGTCGTCCTCGTCCTCAAGTCCCGATATTGAGCCGAGGTCGGAGTCACTGTCGGCAAAGGCAACCTCTTCGTCTTGGCCGTCCTTGTCTGAATCCTTGAGGAACATCTTGCGAGCGTCGAAATCGTCTTCGGCATCCGACTCGCCTTCTTCGTCGTCGCCGCTAACGAATCCCTCGTCTTCGTCCTCTTCGTCGTCATCGTCGAGAACTTCATCAACGGAATCACCGTCGCGGTCGGCAATGCGGGCCTGTCGCATAGTCTTTCGGCCAGTATCTTCTTCCTCATCAACGTGCCTGATTTGCTCGCCGCCTTTGAAGAGTTGAATCGCCTCGTCGGTCTGACCCAACAGCTTTCGCTCGCCCTGGAGACCGACAATGAGCTCCTCGCCCTCGCCCCTCTCGCCGTCCTCGTCTTCCTTGTTGAAGTTAAAACCCTTTTCTCTTGTGATCCAGATCGCGTCGCCATCGATCTTGAGACCACTGCGATCCGACATGGGTGCGTAGAGCTTCTTTTCCTTCTCATCCAAGCGTCGGCGCGTCGTCTTGCCGGTAATCTTGGCCATCGCCTGTTCCATCGCCGGGGTCGGGCACGGGTCCGGGAGGACCTCGATGTTTTCTACTCGGAAGTCTCCGAGGCCTGGGATGTGAACTCGTTGTCCCTCGGCGGAAAAGTTTGTGCCTCGCAGGTATCCCGAAAAGACAACTGAGCGGTCGCACTTGGGGTCCTCCTCGACCTTGGTCGGGTGGGTAATGTCGCGGTAGCTGTCGATGACCGTGTAAGGATGCGAGTTTCTCCAGACGAGGGGTCGCGGGTTCTTCATGACGGAGAGGAATCGAGAGAGGTTATGGATTTCACGGTCGGGGTAGCGGCCGTTCATGACTCCTGAAAGGTAGAAGAGGTGTGCGCCCTGGTACAACTCGGTCCAGAGTCGCTTCTTGAGGCGCTTCTTCGCATCCTTCAAATGCTGCGGCTTCTTGAACAAGTCCAAGTGCGTCAGGATCGAAAACACACTTCCAGTAAACCCGATATTAGCGAGGATGTTGAGCAGTTCCATAGTCTCCATCTCGAAGCCGAAGCACCCATCCATCATGATGAGCAGCGTGTCTGCTACCTTGCAGATGTCGACCATGCCCTCGAGGTCGTTGGGGCATTCGATGAAGGTCAATCGCTGTTTCTTGGACGTGACGACGGTGATGGGGCCCTGGGGATCGGACATGCTCTCCTTCGCATATCGGCGGATCAGGGACTTGAGCAGCGTCGTCTTACCGACGCCAGGAGGTCCGGCGATGGCAACCAGCCTCGGCGGCGGCTCGTCGGGGAGTCGGTCGACGAGAGGAACATGGAGTCGTCTTTCCTTGATCTGTCGAGTCGCAAACGTCAGTAATCGCACGTGGCGCTGTCTGGGTGAAGGCCCGTACATCACTCGATCTGGCATTCGACTTCAACAGCTTTCCTGGCCGACTAAAGGTGAATGCTTTGGGGTTTCGGTCTGTAAGAAAATGAATTAGCTATTGCCAGGTGGTCTGAACAATGAGAAAAACATACCTCCAGTATGACCCTTCTTCTCCTTCGCCTTACGGTGAGGCTTGTGTACTTGGTCCTCCATGGTGGCGGTTGGACTTTCCTACAGCAACACGTCGAAAGACGGGCATCTGGGATTTTTTTTCTTGCTGCACCGTCGCGACGCAGCGGCGACGCAATGCCACCAGAAAATTTGTTGTGGAGCCTTCTATCTTATCGTGGTTTATCGATAAGCGAAGCTCCACCAGTCCCTGGATGATGCTGGCAGCATTACCCCTCTATGCCCCTCCCTCTTCCTCAAATGCTCGCCAAGATGAAGGGAGATCATCGCAAACGTTGCACAAATAGGTACCGAATTCACATTGGCTCGAGATCAGCGAGTTTGAACTGGTCATCTTACGGCTGATACACGCTGCTTACGTACTTGCACCCAGTGATCCTAATGTCACCATGCCATGTTCTACAAGTATACACCCAACTTCTGATGGCCCCAAACGCAGGTTCGAGAGAGGAAAAGCAGAATATCGCACCAAAACAACTCCGCGCAGCTACGGCAAACTGCAGCCGTTGTAATCGGTGACGGCATGACTGATGACGAAGAATGTCGAGGTGGATGATGATACATGGCAGAGAAGCCATGATTGGCTTCTTCTTCAAGTCACAAGACATCAACGGGCTCCGCAATCATCCGCGAGCAGCGGCAGCATGCGTGAAGAAACGAGACGCACGAAGCACCGGGTCTGGTAGGTTGGGACAAGCCTCTTATCTCTACCATGATACCAAATGCCTAGTGGGACATGTCGAGCGTGTTCGCTCGGATGGCGCTCCATGCGCGATGGGCCGGTTTGCTGCGAGACATTGCTCTCAAGTTGGAGGACAGTCTGACGGTCTGCTTGGCTAAGTTGTTGAAGAGGATGGCGAGGGAGCCGGGTAGTAAGACAGCTAAGGTTCCTGGTGCATTGGCACACACGCGGTGTCGAGGATGAGATGACGTATTGCTTGGTGCGTGTGTGTGTGAAGGGTGAGGCTTACTTCCCGCCGTCGACTTTGCTAGGGACGTCAGGCATTGTCTGAGGCTTCTAGGCCTCACAGACGGAGGAAACCCCATCATACAACCCATAGGACCTTCAAAGCTCCTTCACATATGTACCACACACACACACACACACGCTGCATGGACCTTGTCCCCTCGTCCAACCTTCGCGTCACTTTTAGTTCCCGGCCAGTCGCTAAGTTCCACCCCCCATCCGTCAGGTAGCCAACAGTGGGTGGGCAACCTATGTTTAACGACCTTCCCTACCTGTAATCCAGAAAACCGGGCACGCATGAGATCTGTCGGGCTGTTTATAAAGTCTGCTTGCCAGCCGCATTCTCGCTCGCTCCTGTCAACCCAACTATCACAACCTCTGACAGCAACCACCCACTACCAACTTCAACACCAGATCCATACCACCAAATTCATCAACATGCCCACCTACATTGTGAGCAATGAGCCTCTGCTCCAAAGAGCTACGGGCACCATGCTGACGTCGTTGCTTCTCAGGTCACCTGCAAGGAGGATGCTACTCCCGAGCAGTTCCAGGCGTAAGTCGCCAGCTTCAAACCCCCAACGAGCCTTCCTGTTAATAACATCGCCAGTGCCAAGAAGCACGCTCAGGACCAGGGTGGAAAGATCGGACACGAGTACAGCCTGATTAAGGGCTTCTCGTAAGTCAACTCGTTGGCACTCTCGACGCCAGTCTGCATCGCAGCTAACCCATCTCGCCAATAGCGTCGAATTCCCCGAGGACCAGATCTCGACCCTTGAGAAGCACGAGCACGTCAAGCACGTAGAGAGGGACCAGGAGGTCCGCACGCAATAGAGGTCGAGTTTCGCGAGACGGGGGGTTGCCTGGAGAGAGCTCCGATAAGCTGCGTACCATGATTCAGTACATAGCTTATCTAGATTCACGACATGCATAATGACTTGACGCCGTACTTTCATGTTGCATTTTCCTCGTTATCAGTAAACACGTATATGACCTTCGCATGTCATTCAAAGACCTATCTGCACTAGAACAAGCGCTTTAGAACCCCTCAACCACGAAATACTCCTTTTCGCACCCTTCAATCAGCACCTCACTTGGCCAACGATGCCCTGCGGTTGGCATCGGCGCGCCCCCCCGCCCGTGTCTCACCACCCGGTGCGGAGGAGGCTACAGGGATCAGGTCCAGGCCACTTCACGCCCCCCAGCCCAAACCCCCAAAGCACGGGCGAAGCATCTGGTGACGACCGCGCTAAGATCAGCTCCCTGCATCTCGGTCCTCCTGAGTCAAGCCGAAATCCCCAATGCCTATGATCTCATTCTCTACCTCTGTCCCGATTAACCACCTACACTCCCAACGAATTTTCCCTTGATCGCCAAATCCCTCCTACGGAAACACACGGCACCTACAATGCCGCCATGAGAAGTATCGCGAAACCATTGAGGCCCCTCGGGCCCCAGAGGACAATCTTCCAGACCTATAGCCCTTATTCTTATCGTTTCTTCTCCTCATACCACGGCCGCGGCCACGGCCACAGCCAGAGTCTCGAAGATGGCAGATCCTCGCCCTACCTGTCGCGAGTCGACGACCACGAGATTGTGCAGCTGGCAAAGAAGACACAGCATCCCTTGAGCCTCGCCGATTTAGTCAAGTACTACCGCAATCTATCCTCTCACAATGATCCCCCAAGCTAACATCCTCAAACAGACACGGCCGTCCTCCTCTAAGCGAAAAGTCCCTCCTCTCCTCCGCAAACTTCACCCTCTCCCTCCTCCCGATCCGCCTCGCCCACCGCATCCAGGCCCTCCGCAACCTCCCCTACATTGTCGTCTCCAACCCCAACATCAGCAGAATCTACAACAACTACGTCCACTCCCTCTCGACCCTGCTGCCGTGGTGGACGAAGGAGGGCGGTGCCACCACAAAGAACGGTGAGCCAGCGGCGGTCCGCACTCTCGACGACGAGATCCGCTTCACTGAGGTGCTGGCCGAGCTCGTCGCAACCCACACCGACACAATCCCCATCCTGGCCCGCGGCTTCCTCGAGTGCCGCCGCTACATCAACCCGGCCGAGGTGACGCGCTTCCTCGACGAGCACCTCCGCGCCCGCATCGGCACCCGCCTCGTCGCCGAGCAGCACATCGCCCTGCACTACAGCTCCCAGCCGCACTTCGACCCGGGCGCGAGCCCGACCCCGTGCCCGGAGCATCCCAGCTACATCGGCGTCATCGACACCGCCCTCCGCCCCGCGCACATCATCGAGTCGTGCGCCGGCTTCGTCGCCGACATCTGCGAGCTGCGCTACGGCGTGCGGCCCCAGCTCATCATCGACGGCGAGCCCGACACCACTTTTGCGTTCGTGCCCATGCACCTGGAGTACATCGTCACGGAGCTGCTCAAGAACGCCTTCAGGGCGACGGTGGAACATCGCGATAATAAAGAGCCTATCGTCGTCACCATAGCGCCGGAGCCGCCGGCGCGGAAGCCGCTCAAGATCGAGGTGCCCAAGGAGACGAGGGGCGAGTTTAGGAGCGACGCCATCAGGCCGTTGGATGACAACGTCCCTGGGGTGACCATTCGGATTAGGGACCGAGGCGGCGGCATCGCTCCCGAGGTGCTGCCCAACATCTGGTCGTATTCGTTCACCACCTTTTCCGAGGAAGACGAGTTTCCCGGCTCAGACAGTGACGGGTTGAACGTGATGTCTAGTGCGAGCGCCGGCGGCAGCTCGATAGCAGGTCTTGGGTATGGCTTGCCGCTCAGTCGGGCGTATGCCGAGTACTTTGGAGGCGGCATAGCCGTTCAGAGTTTATACGGCTGGGGTACCGACGTGTACCTCCGCCTGAACGGAGTGGGCAAGATCCAGTGACTGCACAGTTATCCCCTTTTGTCCATGTGTAAGAATTATCATGAGTCAGGTTATCAGCATCACCATGCGTAGGGATTCTTCAGTTGGTTCATACGAATTAATTGGACTACTAGGAGACGTATTACCAAAGTGGGCCTGGCGAAATCCACCGTTCCATGCTTTGCCAAAAGTAAATGTATGCCCCCCTCTCCACCCCCCCGAACCAATCAACAGAGATGTAAAACAGATAAAAAGACGATGCAACATGCCCGTGCAGAACACGTCTCATATATAACTGATGGATCGCAACGCCCCGGAATTTTGACCAGCCTTCATTACACGAACAGGAAATGGCTTTCTTATGTACGAATTCACATCCAAATGAGCACCTCTCTTACATGTGGGCAAGCTCGTTATCGATCTGCTTGTCCATGAACGTCCTCCTCTCGCCGACAAGTCCGGTCTGTAGTCTCTGCTCGACCAGAGCGCGCACCTGCTTTTTCGTCACCGTGTCGAGGTCGACCTCCCTCAGGACGCCCTGGATCGCGTCGATGATCATGCCGTCGTCGGGACCCTGCATGTTACCTCGCTGGAAATCGAACGACGACTGCGACTGGTTCGCACTGGGCCGGTTCAGGCCCAGGGCGGACTGCGAGCGGTTGCCGCCGAGACCGGGAGAGACGCTGGCCTGGCCGCGGAGGTTGGACACGCTCGGGCGGTTGCTGGGGAAGTCCTGGTTGGGGGTCTGCATGCGGTGGATATCGTGGGTGCCGAGAGAGGCCATCGATTGCCTGTTGGCCATGTTCTGGTCGTGGTGATATGGGCTGTTAGCACCCGAGGCGCGGGCCATATGGCCGCCAAAGGGAGCAGGCGACTGGGGCGGCATGTAGGTGTTGTTGCGGTTCATGCCGGTGAGAACGGAGCCCTGGCGGACGGAAGAGTAGACGGAACGGATCTCGTCCATCTCGTACTGATCGTCATAGCCCATGTCGTGCTTCTCCATGTAGCCGCCGCGACGACCGGGGAGAGCATTGGCCATGGCGTAGTCGTCCCATCGCTGGAGGGGGATGCTGCGGGGGTCGAAGCCCTCGTCGTCGACAGCGACGACCTGCTTGTTGCCCTTCTCTCCAATGACGATACGGGTGTTACCCCACGAGAAGTTGTCCTGGTTCCAGAAGGAGTAGATGGGCAAGGCAAAGGAGTAGATGGGGAAGGCGAGGATGTAGATAACCATCCATCCAATGTGCTGCCACTGTCTCTTGAGGATGAAAATCAAAGCTTGGAGACCGTACACAGCAGCGATCATCACAAGGGAGATGTAGGGGATTTGGCCAGACTTGGTGGCCACGGTGTAAATCAGGTATCCGATATAGATGGTAGTGGCGGGGAGAATGATGGTTCCAAAGAGATCGATGAAGACGACGAAGCGCATGCTGAAGCAGCAGAAACCGCACATCTCCTTGAGCTTCATCAACTCGAAGAGGTTGTGGATGGTCGAGTTAATCCAACGACGGCGCTGGGACAGCAGAACGCTCCATGATTCAGGCGCGGCGGTTTGACAGTACGCATCGGGGATGAACTTATACTTCATCGAGGGGAAGTACTTGGTCATAAGTGTTGTCAAGTAACGATCCTCACCAAGAGACAGAAGATTCTTCTTGTGGAGGGTGTCGACGTCGCAAACAGAGTAATCCCGGATGACGTCGCCGGAGATGATGAGCGGCTTGCCCTTGTCGACGGTACGCAGACGGTACATGGTAAAGCTGGGAAAGGGTTAGCAGAAGTTTCGCTGAAATGTCTTGGCAGTGTAAATACTCACCAACCAGGCAAACAGGTAACGCTGCCGAAGAGAGACTCGAAAGCCTTCGCCAAGTTGTGGGAAATGAAGTACTCGTAAACCTGGATCATGGTCCACCAAGTTCTGTCGTCGTTCTGGAGGCCAGTCTCACCGCAAATTCCAGCAATCTTGGCATCGTTGGCGCAAGCAGAGACGAGTCTGTTGAGCGAATCTTCCCGGACGCAGGTATCGGCGTCGACCATCATAAGGTACTCGTACAGCTCGGGGTCCACGCCGATGATGTTGTTGATTTGATGGAACATTTCCAGCTCGAGGGGGCTCATGGGGGCGCGGTGGTGAACACGGTTGAGAAAGCTCATCAGAAGGATCTGGGAGTCCCGCTTGCCTCTGTTTCCAGGCTTGGACTTGGTTTGCTCAGACTCCTTACCGCACTTAACAACGACCAGATACGGGACGACGTTGCCCTCGAACTCGTAGAGACCGGAGTAGACCTTGCCGTAGTTCAGTTGCTCGCTGCCAGTACCAACGGATTTGAACGGAAGCGCCGGCGGGTCAACCTTAGGGTCAACACCGAGGATATCCAAGACGATCTTGGGAGTGGGACGGTCGTTGCCAGCACCGACGATGATACCGTCACAAATGACGCAGATGAGCTTCCTCTTATTGTCGTATTGCAGTGCCGTTAGTGAATCGAGTGCTTTCCGCAGCGAGTCTTCGCCTTCGGTATACGCAGGCACCTGGCAAATAACGAATTTGTCTTGAGGCGCGGGACGTCTCTTCGAGCCGAATTGCAGTGCAGACAAGAACTTGGTGAGAATGACTGCGCAGAGAATAAGCGTCATTGCCAACATGATGTAGTTGTTGGCTTGACATCTGGCAGACTCGCGGAAGTCAGGAATACCGACGTAAAACAGGTTTTTGATGCAGTTCATGCTGTTCTGGACAGCCGCGTTCTCAGTCTTGTTCGAGGCCGCATTCTTGATGACGTCGTTCCAAAGATCCGTGACATCCTCGCCAGGGTTATTGGAGATGATGTTGATAAGCTTAGTGTTGAGGAATTTGTACGCCTCGACGTTCTTGTTCACATCCATGGTTTTGTAGTAGTCGGTCAAGTCGTAAACAGCGCCGTCGTAAATGACCCACATATGATTGTCGTTAGAGCCCTCGTCATACACCTTCTTCTTAGCCCAGACGAGATCACCTTTGTAATACTCCTTCATGTGAGGCAGGAACACCTTGCTGTACCAGTCCGGTTTGCCCAGAGCACTGGTGCGATCAGTGGCATAGTAGCCAGAGGTGTGGACGCCAATGGTGTACTCGGGAGTGTTGTTCGCCGTCAATTGCATCGTCTCCGTCAGGCCAAGGCCAGGGCAAACCAGAGTCAGTGGTGGCGGGAAGTACTCGTCCATAGCCATACCAGCAAATGGCAACATATTTTCCTTGGTTGTCTCAATAGCCGTGTCAGAGTGCTGAATCTTCCAGAACTTAGAGATGTCGTACACACGGCCACGGACGCTGACGTAAAAGTCGTTTTCGCCTGCGTGTGTGCTGACTTCCTTGGTATTCCAAGCCTTGTCGAAATTGGGACAGAGTACTTTACCGAAGAAAATGATCCAGAAGACGATAGCGGCATTGATGAGGACGATGAACCAGACGAGCACGAGCTTCTCACGCCACGCCATACGGACGTCAGGTCGCTTCATACGACCAACCAAACGCAGGAGTGGGGAGGGAATCCAGAAGGTCCAGGCCCAGACGATAGCGACCCAGATACGACGCTCCTTTGTCAAAGGCTTGGTCTCGATCTGCTTGCCATCGGCGAGCTCAGGGTCCATCTGACCAACAAACTCGCCCTCATTGTTGTAGAAGACTTGACCCTTGTAGGTGTCACCCTTGGTTCCCAATCCGTAATCTCCTGTGTTTTGAACGTTACGTATGTTCGAGGGAGCAACCGAAGGGGCCCGCATGGCGTTGTTGTGGTTGAGGGTGTGTTGGGAAAGATTGCCCTGGCTGACGTTGCGTTGGTGAGCAATCAGATGATCACGGCTGCCGTTGGGAGTCGTGTCGCCCAACATGGGCGTAGGGAAGTAGCCACTGCCATTCGCCGAGTAGCCGGATTCCAGATTGTTGGCAACCATGACGTTGCCCATGCCAGGGAGGTTGTTGTCAAGAGGCTTCATGTCGAGCATGGTCTCAGCTTCCCACCAGGCACTCTCGCGGATCCAAATGCGTTCCTTGCCGACGACGACTTCACCGTTGGTCCAGCCGCGCTCGAGGATCCAAGTCTCGATGCCCTCACGTCCGTCCTTGCAGCCAAGAGCGGAGTAGCGTTGGACAAACTCGTCAATGTCGAAGTCTGCGGTGAAGTCGAGGTTCTTGTTGCGTCTGTTAGCCCATTCCGGCAAACGCCAGGCACGGAGTTGACGAGAAACGGTCCCAGCTGACCAAGCCGAGTTCACAGAAGGAAGAGCGGCCAAGCTTGACGGCGAGTCATCAGTCGGATGAATGCCGAGGTGGTACCACACACGGCTGGAACTCAGGAGTGATGAGAGGTCGATGCGACCGACACGTCCCAAGTTGATGCCCTGACCCGCGACGGGAAAGAGGAGTTTTTTGAGAAAAGCGTCTTCATCAGCGGAGTGGCCGATCTTTTCCAGGACCTCCTCTCGCTTCTCCAACGCGTGCTGGCGGTCCCTGCCATTAGGCCCAGTCATGATGCCCAGTTCAGGACCAACCTCACCAATGACGGTTTGCATCTCACGCACGACAGTGCTGCCAGGGGATGGAACTTCGATGCCATCGGCGATCATCTCGGCATTGATGCCCAGAGTGTCGTCGAAGATTCCCCTCATCGATAGAGCCTTGCCCAAGTCTGTGTCAGGCACGTCCAGAACGGTAATGCAGACGGTGTCTCCACCGTCACTGGGCGTACGGACACCGCGTCCATCAACGGACTCTGCACCATCCTTGATGCGGGCCATCTGAGCAGAGATAGCATCGTTGGCCTTGGAGATGACCCAGTCGACCAATGCCTCGTAGAGACCACCGACGAAGGTCGAACGATCTTCAGTTGTGCAGTGTCTGGCCAGAGTCTCGGGGTCCATTCCCAGCAAACCACTGACATCCTCGCAAATCTCATCGAACACGTCCTCATCGACGCCATAGTCGAGCGTGTCACCCAGCTTAAGCAGACCTGCAAGGGTGGAAATCAAGTTACGATGGGCCGAGCCCTTGATACCAATGTCCTTCAAGGCAGAACGGAAGTCGTCGGCGGCAGCGGCGTCGTCGGCAGTCGGGAGGTACGATGGCGGGTCGTATGTGCCAGATCTCGCCAGCAGGGCGTAGCTGGAAGCTGACTTGAGACCCAGAAATTCCCTCTCAGCAGGGGTAGAAGCTGAGGTAAGAAGGTAGTAGAAGACGTCAAAGGCACGGTATCCAGCCTCGGACGGGATGTTGAGGAGACCCTTGGCAGTGTCGACACCACCCTGGGACAACGCAATGGAGGCCCCATTAAGATTACCAGCCAGATTAAGAGTCAAAGTGACACCGAGAGCAGAATGACGAGCAGCAGACGGGTTGTGAGGGGTAGAACATCTCAGGAAGGGCTGGATAGCCTCCAGTGCCCGGTAGACGGATGAGGGGATGGAGAGGGGCAGAGATGAGAGGAATGGCGTGAGCACCGAGGGTGTGGATGGGTGAAGAGAACTGCGCGGCGCGTTAGCATCAAGGTCATGGAAACTTTGGTGTGGATAGATGTGTTACCCAAGAACGATACAGCCATCCTCAGCACGGCGGCGAGCGTGTTCCCAGGCTCTCGCGCCGAGGGCAGGGTCTATAGTGCCTCCAGTTCTTCCATCGGGACCGGACTGAGCTGCAGTAAGCCATGTGTTGACGACGAGGCTCGTGCCGGCATCCAATTGGTATGGCTGGGACGATAGGTAGATGTTGTGAACGGCGTTGAGGAGCGTGGTGGTGGAAACGGGAGCAGACTGGGGACCACTTCGAGAGCCACCGAGGCCCTCGGATGCCACCGAGTACATGGACATGCGACCGCTCGCCATGATGATGGGGTTCGGTTCGTGATGTCCGGCGTGGACAGCCCCCGTGGCGGGTTGGGGACACTATTCGAAGTCGGTTATATCGTCGAGTGGGTGGTTAACGGCGGCGAGGTAAGCAGGACCCGGGGTCTGGAGAGCGAACGGGCAACCGACGATAATTTAGGGTGAAGAATGAAGCGAGTGGACCGGCGAGGGTGATATTAGGGAGTGAGTAGTAATGTATGGACAGACAGTAGCAGGACGGAAAAGAGACGCAGGATCTGTTTCTGGATGATTTGTCGCTGAGCAACGCGTGAGTATGAAGCTGGGCGACGGGTTTCTCCCTTCCTCCTTGTTCCCGTTGCAACAGGCAAACGAAGAACGTTGATGGCAAAGGGAACCAAAATTACGGGAGAAAACAACAGATTAGCGACGGGATAACAGACCACCAAAGCGAGTGAGGCGGTTGTCGAGGAAAGAAGCAATAGGAAGAAGTTGATAATCTCCTCAAACGCTTCAACTGAAGATGGGTTTGCTGGAAGAAGGTAACAAACGAAAGGGGGGGAAGCAACAGTGCGATAACAGAAGGGCGAAGACAGGGAATGTCCTCTCTCTTCTCTCTCCGTGCGTCTCAGGGGGGGGGGGGGGGGGGGGGGTAAATATTATAAAAAATATTATGTATAA